>LDKF01002419.1:1076-30682 GCA_001026735.1 Rotylenchulus reniformis | reverse complement strand
CCCCCCCTGTGAGTCGAATAGATGAATGGATGGATGGATGAATACATAGATGTGTGTATGAGGGGAGGCAGGGAAGAGGAGGAGTCCCCCTGCCCAGTCACATCGTCCCTCCGCCGCCGTTTTTGCGGTCCGTCCCTCTCTCCATCTCCCTCCTCATCACATCATTTGACTGGGTCTTGCCTTGCCCTCCAAAATTATTAGATTGATTGATTAATTGAATATTTTTCGTTGATTTTTTTAAACTTTCGATCATCCAAACAGAGAAAATTTGTTAAAAGTTATTTACTTAAAATTTCGAACTCTGACACTGTCTAACATGGCGTAACAATGTCGGATTTGTCGACAAACCTCAAATAGCATTTTCTTAATAAAATGGGGCATTGATATCGTCCAGCTTCTCCCACTTGTCTTTTCACATAATGGCACTTTGCTCACAATTTAAATTGGCGCCAAATTTCAGATTAAGCCAAAGGGATGTGTTCACATCGTTTGGCCATCGCTAGGTTGGTTCGAGAACATAAGGAGCCACTTTTCTCGCCCGTTTCCTCCCAAATTTCGCGACAAAACAAGCAGGAATTGTGGGAATTCATTCGCCAGCAAGCAGTTGCGCAGGGGGCGGTACAGTACGCCAGAAAGTCATGGAAAGAGGTGAAAATACAAAAATGGAGGATACAGTAACCGAAGGGTGGGGGAGAGATGGATGCATAGATGTTTGGGATACTGTATGGTACATCACAGATCCGAGACTGTGTGTGGGCCCCGATCCGAAGGGACACCATGGCCAAGCTGAACAAGGCCAAGACAGTGGGCGAGGACACGGTTATATTCACGGAGGTAATGGGCAAGGCCAAAAAGGAGGGAATAAAAGGACGTGCCGTGAAAATCCGACAGTAAGATAAAATTATAAAAAAAAATGTTCATAGGAAGTAAGATTAAAAAGAATTAATGTGTAAATATCTCCGATCGGATTTATTTAAACATTTTTTTTCAAAAAAACCAATTTTTGAACTGAAAATCAAGGTTTATAAAAATTTCCGTAAAAATCCGAAAAAAAAACTAGAGATCTATGAAAATTTTTCGGAAAATGCCAGGCCTGTTAAATTTGAAATTCCGAAAAAACCCGAAACTTATGATTGTTAGAAAATCCAAGAAATATAATTTTTTTTAAAATCCTAAGAACCATATGCCTCTGAAAACACTATAATTTTTCTTAAAAAATCAGGTTCATGCCGAATTTTAAAAGTTTTTTTATTTTTATGAATTAAAAGTTTTAATTTTTTAAATTTTATCTTACTATCGAATTTTCCCACTGTCGGATTTTCTTACTGTCGGATTTTCATGGCGCCTAAAAGGATAGATGAGTGATCAAAGATCATCGGAAAGACCAAAGATCACTTGAAAAGGATGTGATCAAAGATCACCAATATGAAGGGACCATGGACAGCAGCATGAAAGGGAAAAAGGAAATCCCCTAAGATTGATCGCATTGTGGTGGACATCATCGGATTCGGATCCCATGAAGATGGAGCAGGAGGTGGGGTGGAAGGGAAGTACGACGGCAGCGACATGGCCAGTGGATTGCTGACCGTCGAGGGCAACAACGACCAAACTCACAACGGCAACATCAACAACGGAGGGATGGCGGCACATTTGGACGAGACGGGTCTGTCGGATGGGGCGCAGGGTGCTAATCTGTCCCGATTGTCAGATTTGTCCTTTCCAACTTTGTCCTTACTAATCAATTTTTGAACTTTCCCAACCCAATTTCCCTCCACAGATAACATCAACATCAATGCTTTGGTTGCGGAACTGACGGCGGCGGATGGAGTGGCGGAGTTCAAGCCGAGCCCAACATTTTCCCTTTCCCAAATGATGGGTTTGGACCAATTCGCAGCAGTGCTCAACGGAGGCATTGGGGGAGGGATCGGAGCAGCACAGCCAGGAGGAGGGGGAGTTGGAGCAGTACAACAACAGCAACAGATGATGAACAACAGCAACGGGACTGCGGCAGGGGCAAAGATGGCAAACAGCAGGAGTGGCACTGGCGAAAACGTGGGTTGGGCATTGAGGGAGAGTTTTGTCGGTTTATGTTTAGAATAATTCGTATTGACTAATGAATAAAGCCCATTGGAGTGATATCAATGGACCAAAAAAAACGAAATGCTTATTGGATATTGATCAAAAGGTCTAACATCTAACTTGAAAGATCGAAAATCCACGGGCTACTCGGTACTATTAACGTCTTGTCAATGAATGGTCAACAATTTCACTTTTCAGAAGGNCCCCTGTGAGTCGAATAGATGAATGGATGGATGGATGAATACATAGATGTGTGTATGAGGGGAGGCAGGGAAGAGGAGGAGTCCCCCTGCCCAGTCACATCGTCCCTCCGCCGCCGTTTTTGCGGTCCGTCCCTCTCTCCATCTCCCTCCTCATCACATCATTTGACTGGGTCTTGCCTTGCCCTCCAAAATTATTAGATTGATTGATTAATTGAATATTTTTCGTTGATTTTTTTAAACTTTCGATCATCCAAACAGAGAAAATTTGTTAAAAGTTATTTACTTAAAATTTCGAACTCTGACACTGTCTAACATGGCGTAACAATGTCGGATTTGTCGACAAACCTCAAATAGCATTTTCTTAATAAAATGGGGCATTGATATCGTCCAGCTTCTCCCACTTGTCTTTTCACATAATGGCACTTTGCTCACAATTTAAATTGGCGCCAAATTTCAGATTAAGCCAAAGGGATGTGTTCACATCGTTTGGCCATCGCTAGGTTGGTTCGAGAACATAAGGAGCCACTTTTCTCGCCCGTTTCCTCCCAAATTTCGCGACAAAACAAGCAGGAATTGTGGGAATTCATTCGCCAGCAAGCAGTTGCGCAGGGGGCGGTACAGTACGCCAGAAAGTCATGGAAAGAGGTGAAAATACAAAAATGGAGGATACAGTAACCGAAGGGTGGGGGAGAGATGGATGCATAGATGTTTGGGATACTGTATGGTACATCACAGATCCGAGACTGTGTGTGGGCCCCGATCCGAAGGGACACCATGGCCAAGCTGAACAAGGCCAAGACAGTGGGCGAGGACACGGTTATATTCACGGAGGTAATGGGCAAGGCCAAAAAGGAGGGAATAAAAGGACGTGCCGTGAAAATCCGACAGTAAGATAAAATTATAAAAAAAAAATGTTCATAGGAAGTAAGATTAAAAAGAATTAATGTGTAAATATCTCCGATCGGATTTATTTAAACATTTTTTTTCAAAAAAACCAATTTTTGAACTGAAAATCAAGGTTTATAAAAATTTCCGTAAAAATCCGAAAAAAAACTAGAGATCTATGAAAATTTTTCGGAAAATGCCAGGCCTGTTAAATTTGAAATTCCGAAAAAACCCGAAACTTATGATTGTTAGAAAATCCAAGAAATATAATTTTTTTTAAAATCCTAAGAACCATATGCCTCTGAAAACACTATAATTTTTCTTAAAAAATCAGGTTCATGCCGAATTTTAAAAGTTTTTTTATTTTTATGAATTAAAAGTTTTAATTTTTTAAATTTTATCTTACTATCGAATTTTCCCACTGTCGGATTTTCTTACTGTCGGATTTTCATGGCGCCTAAAAGGATAGATGAGTGATCAAAGATCATCGGAAAGACCAAAGATCACTTGAAAAGGATGTGATCAAAGATCACCAATATGAAGGGACCATGGACAGCAGCATGAAAGGGAAAAAGGAAATCCCCTAAGATTGATCGCATTGTGGTGGACATCATCGGATTCGGATCCCATGAAGATGGAGCAGGAGGTGGGGTGGAAGGGAAGTACGACGGCAGCGACATGGCCAGTGGATTGCTGACCGTCGAGGGCAACAACGACCAAACTCACAACGGCAACATCAACAACGGAGGGATGGCGGCACATTTGGACGAGACGGGTCTGTCGGATGGGGCGCAGGGTGCTAATCTGTCCCGATTGTCAGATTTGTCCTTTCCAACTTTGTCCTTACTAATCAATTTTTGAACTTTCCCAACCCAATTTCCCTCCACAGATAACATCAACATCAATGCTTTGGTTGCGGAACTGACGGCGGCGGATGGAGTGGCGGAGTTCAAGCCGAGCCCAACATTTTCCCTTTCCCAAATGATGGGTTTGGACCAATTCGCAGCAGTGCTCAACGGAGGCATTGGGGGAGGGATCGGAGCAGCACAGCCAGGAGGAGGGGGAGTTGGAGCAGTACAACAACAGCAACAGATGATGAACAACAGCAACGGGACTGCGGCAGGGGCAAAGATGGCAAACAGCAGGAGTGGCACTGGCGAAAACGTGGGTTGGGCATTGAGGGAGAGTTTTGTCGGTTTATGTTTAGAATAATTCGTATTGACTAATGAATAAAGCCCATTGGAGTGATATCAATGGACCAAAAAAAACGAAATGCTTATTGGATATTGATCAAAAGGTCTAACATCTAACTTGAAAGATCGAAAATCCACGGGCTANTGTGAGTCGAATAGATGAATGGATGGATGGATGAATACATAGATGTGTGTATGAGGGGAGGCAGGGAAGAGGAGGAGTCCCCCTGCCCAGTCACATCGTCCCTCCGCCGCCGTTTTTGCGGTCCGTCCCTCTCTCCATCTCCCTCCTCATCACATCATTTGACTGGGTCTTGCCTTGCCCTCCAAAATTATTAGATTGATTGATTAATTGAATATTTTTCGTTGATTTTTTTAAACTTTCGATCATCCAAACAGAGAAAATTTGTTAAAAGTTATTTACTTAAAATTTCGAACTCTGACACTGTCTAACATGGCGTAACAATGTCGGATTTGTCGACAAACCTCAAATAGCATTTTCTTAATAAAATGGGGCATTGATATCGTCCAGCTTCTCCCACTTGTCTTTTCACATAATGGCACTTTGCTCACAATTTAAATTGGCGCCAAATTTCAGATTAAGCCAAAGGGATGTGTTCACATCGTTTGGCCATCGCTAGGTTGGTTCGAGAACATAAGGAGCCACTTTTCTCGCCCGTTTCCTCCCAAATTTCGCGACAAAACAAGCAGGAATTGTGGGAATTCATTCGCCAGCAAGCAGTTGCGCAGGGGGCGGTACAGTACGCCAGAAAGTCATGGAAAGAGGTGAAAATACAAAAATGGAGGATACAGTAACCGAAGGGTGGGGGAGAGATGGATGCATAGATGTTTGGGATACTGTATGGTACATCACAGATCCGAGACTGTGTGTGGGCCCCGATCCGAAGGGACACCATGGCCAAGCTGAACAAGGCCAAGACAGTGGGCGAGGACACGGTTATATTCACGGAGGTAATGGGCAAGGCCAAAAAGGAGGGAATAAAAGGACGTGCCGTGAAAATCCGACAGTAAGATAAAATTATAAAAAAAAATGTTCATAGGAAGTAAGATTAAAAAGAATTAATGTGTAAATATCTCCGATCGGATTTATTTAAACATTTTTTTTCAAAAAAACCAATTTTTGAACTGAAAATCAAGGTTTATAAAAATTTCCGTAAAAATCCGAAAAAAAACTAGAGATCTATGAAAATTTTTCGGAAAATGCCAGGCCTGTTAAATTTGAAATTCCGAAAAAACCCGAAACTTATGATTGTTAGAAAATCCAAGAAATATAATTTTTTTTAAAATCCTAAGAACCATATGCCTCTGAAAACACTATAATTTTTCTTAAAAAATCAGGTTCATGCCGAATTTTAAAAGTTTTTTTATTTTTATGAATTAAAAGTTTTAATTTTTTAAATTTTATCTTACTATCGAATTTTCCCACTGTCGGATTTTCTTACTGTCGGATTTTCATGGCGCCTAAAAGGATAGATGAGTGATCAAAGATCATCGGAAAGACCAAAGATCACTTGAAAAGGATGTGATCAAAGATCACCAATATGAAGGGACCATGGACAGCAGCATGAAAGGGAAAAAGGAAATCCCCTAAGATTGATCGCATTGTGGTGGACATCATCGGATTCGGATCCCATGAAGATGGAGCAGGAGGTGGGGTGGAAGGGAAGTACGACGGCAGCGACATGGCCAGTGGATTGCTGACCGTCGAGGGCAACAACGACCAAACTCACAACGGCAACATCAACAACGGAGGGATGGCGGCACATTTGGACGAGACGGGTCTGTCGGATGGGGCGCAGGGTGCTAATCTGTCCCGATTGTCAGATTTGTCCTTTCCAACTTTGTCCTTACTAATCAATTTTTGAACTTTCCCAACCCAATTTCCCTCCACAGATAACATCAACATCAATGCTTTGGTTGCGGAACTGACGGCGGCGGATGGAGTGGCGGAGTTCAAGCCGAGCCCAACATTTTCCCTTTCCCAAATGATGGGTTTGGACCAATTCGCAGCAGTGCTCAACGGAGGCATTGGGGGAGNTTGAAAAGGATGTGATCAAAGATCACCAATATGAAGGGACCATGGACAGCAGCATGAAAGGGAAAAAGGAAATCCCCTAAGATTGATCGCATTGTGGTGGACATCATCGGATTCGGATCCCATGAAGATGGAGCAGGAGGTGGGGTGGAAGGGAAGTACGACGGCAGCGACATGGCCAGTGGATTGCTGACCGTCGAGGGCAACAACGACCAAACTCACAACGGCAACATCAACAACGGAGGGATGGCGGCACATTTGGACGAGACGGGTCTGTCGGATGGGGCGCAGGGTGCTAATCTGTCCCGATTGTCAGATTTGTCCTTTCCAACTTTGTCCTTACTAATCAATTTTTGAACTTTCCCAACCCAATTTCCCTCCACAGATAACATCAACATCAATGCTTTGGTTGCGGAACTGACGGCGGCGGATGGAGTGGCGGAGTTCAAGCCGAGCCCAACATTTTCCCTTTCCCAAATGATGGGTTTGGACCAATTCGCAGCAGTGCTCAACGGAGGCATTGGGGGAGGGATCGGAGCAGCACAGCCAGGAGGAGGGGGAGTTGGAGCAGTACAACAACAGCAACAGATGATGAACAACAGCAACGGGACTGCGGCAGGGGCAAAGATGGCAAACAGCAGGAGTGGCACTGGCGAAAACGTGGGTTGGGCATTGAGGGAGAGTTTTGTCGGTTTATGTTTAGAATAATTCGTATTGACTAATGAATAAAGCCCATTGGAGTGATATCAATGGACCAAAAAAAACGAAATGCTTATTGGATATTGATCAAAAGGTCTAACATCTAACTTGAAAGATCGAAAATCCACGGGCTACTCGGTACTATTAACGTCTTGTCAATGAATGGTCAACAATTTCACTTTTCAGAAGGCCCAAAAGCGCAGAGCGATAGACTTGTTGTCCTCCTCGTCGTCCCCGATGGTCCATCCCCCGCCCTCTTCCAGTCCCTTCGTCAAAACGACAAATTCCACCACGACGGAGCCGGATCCGGAAAGGGCAATGAAACTGGCACAACTGGAGCTGATCCAGGTGGGGCATGGGCCAAGTCAACCGGACAATGGATGAAAGATGAGGGAATGGGAAACTAAAATACATTTCATAATAGATTTTTGGTAGGAAACCCCTTTGTAGGAAGGGTTTTCTTTAGAAGAAAAGTGAGTCAAATGGTTCGAAATGCTGATTTTGATAAAATATAGGGTTTTTTAATTTAATAGTTAGGCAATTACACTGAATAATCCATAATAATGTTGAAGGATTTTTAATTACCTTAAAAACTCTATTAGGACCCCATGGGGTCTTATTTTTCAACCATGGAGTGGGGGGGTCTATNCCAATTTCCCTCCACAGATAACATCAACATCAATGCTTTGGTTGCGGAACTGACGGCGGCGGATGGAGTGGCGGAGTTCAAGCCGAGCCCAACATTTTCCCTTTCCCAAATGATGGGTTTGGACCAATTCGCAGCAGTGCTCAACGGAGGCATTGGGGGAGGGATCGGAGCAGCACAGCCAGGAGGAGGGGGAGTTGGAGCAGTACAACAACAGCAACAGATGATGAACAACAGCAACGGGACTGCGGCAGGGGCAAAGATGGCAAACAGCAGGAGTGGCACTGGCGAAAACGTGGGTTGGGCATTGAGGGAGAGTTTTGTCGGTTTATGTTTAGAATAATTCGTATTGACTAATGAATAAAGCCCATTGGAGTGATATCAATGGACCAAAAAAAAACGAAATGCTTATTGGATATTGATCAAAAGGTCTAACATCTAACTTGAAAGATCGAAAATCCACGGGCTACTCGGTACTATTAACGTCTTGTCAATGAATGGTCAACAATTTCACTTTTCAGAAGGCCCAAAAGCGCAGAGCGATAGACTTGTTGTCCTCCTCGTCGTCCCCGATGGTCCATCCCCCGCCCTCTTCCAGTCCCTTCGTCAAAACGACAAATTCCACCACGACGGAGCCGGATCCGGAAAGGGCAATGAAACTGGCACAACTGGAGCTGATCCAGGTGGGGCATGGGCCAAGTCAACCGGACAATGGATGAAAGATGAGGGAATGGGAAACTAAAATACATTTCATAATAGATTTTTGGTAGGAAACCCCTTTGTAGGAAGGGTTTTCTTTAGAAGAAAAGTGAGTCAAATGGTTCGAAATGCTGATTTTGATAAAATATAGGGTTTTTTAATTTAATAGTTAGGCAATTACACTGAATAATCCATAATAATGTTGAAGGATTTTTAATTACCTTAAAAACTCTATTAGGACCCCATGGGGTCTTATTTTTCAACCATGGAGTGGGGGGGTCTATTAGAGGTTTCCACTAGAGTTTCTTCAGAGGAAGGTGGTCTATTGGAGGGGTGGGCTCATACTAATGGGAGGTGGGGACTTATTGAGGTAATACGGTATTTCCAGGAACAAATAGAGGAGAGGCGTCTGCAAAACCAACTGATCCGGGAGCAAATTGAGGAAAAACGCCTGCAAAACCAATTGATTCGGATCGAAGTTCAGAAGCGCCAGAGGGAAGAAGCGAACAACGAATAAGTGATTTTTGTCCAATTTCGTGTTCATATCTCTTGAATCCAACATTGCAATCTCACTTTCTTAGAGCCAGACTTCTTATTATTTTATTCATTTTGTTACCTTTCAAGATTCATANTAGGAAGGGTTTTCTTTAGAAGAAAAGTGAGTCAAATGGTTCGAAATGCTGATTTTGATAAAATATAGGGTTTTTTAATTTAATAGTTAGGCAATTACACTGAATAATCCATAATAATGTTGAAGGATTTTTAATTACCTTAAAAACTCTATTAGGACCCCATGGGGTCTTATTTTTCAACCATGGAGTGGGGGGGTCTATTAGAGGTTTCCACTAGAGTTTCTTCAGAGGAAGGTGGTCTATTGGAGGGGTGGGCTCATACTAATGGGAGGTGGGGACTTATTGAGGTAATACGGTATTTCCAGGAACAAATAGAGGAGAGGCGTCTGCAAAACCAACTGATCCGGGAGCAAATTGAGGAAAAACGCCTGCAAAACCAATTGATTCGGATCGAAGTTCAGAAGCGCCAGAGGGAAGAAGCGAACAACGAATAAGTGATTTTTGTCCAATTTCGTGTTCATATCTCTTGAATCCAACATTGCAATCTCACTTTCTTAGAGCCAGACTTCTTATTATTTTATTCATTTTGTTACCTTTCAAGATTCATAAATTCAGGCAAAACTCGTTTTTTCACATTTTTTCTTTTTTTTTTTGTTTATCACTTGGCAAATCTTTGTCGAGAAACAGTCTATCAAAGCAGTTGAAGTCTTTTCCTGATAATCAATCCTTCCCCCTCTCGTCGCTCTCTCCGATCGATCGACGGCAACGTGCAAAACCCCGATCAGATCGGCTTTCAGCAACAAAAACAAATGGGGGAACAGAGCTTGATGGGATGAACATTGAGGGAGAGAGGGGGAAGACAGCTGTGCCCTGGCTGGAAGGATTAGGTTGGGGATTATGAGCTCATAACGATGAAGCACCCACCCCCTCCCCTCCATTGTTAGGAGTGATCCGATCTGATCTGGTCCATAACCCGACCCCCTTGAAACAACCAACCGCAACCCGAAAATCGGAGCAAAAATCATCGTCTTACTCAATTTCGTGGGTTCCGATCATCTTAAAACAACATTTTGATAGTGGAAGCTCGAGTGCATAAGGCATAAATTTGTAAATTACCCGCTTTCATTTTCGATTTTCCGTCATTGAAGATCCCTCCATACCCTTTCCCTGAATGTAATTTCTTCGTCTGGGACCATTCCCCGCCGCTTCATTTCCCTCCCAAATGCCTCCGTCGTCGCTGAAGCGCCACGAGCGTTCTCCGCCGGGCGTGGACATTGTGCCGGCCTCCCAGCGGCGTCGCCTGTCCTTCTCCCACAACGATCTGAGCAGTCCGGAGCAAGTGGGGGAGCTGTACGAGCAGTGTCTGGAGCAGGTGCTGCAGGGACTGCACCCGGTGTCCCGGGAAACCGCAATCCGGCTGGCGGCCATCCACTGCTACGTCCAATTTGGACAGTACCGCAAGGGGGTCGAGCAGTCAATAAGGTACGGGAAGCGCAGGGTGAGCAGATCAGTGATCCATACTCAGGGGTGATCTGATCGGTGATGATTCGAAAGAGTAACGATTCACATCACAGACTGATCTGATTAGCCATAGCTAGAGGGATTTGTTGGTCAGATCATGGTCCGATCAGTGATTAGCTCCAGGTTCATGGAGAGTTCTGATCAGTGACCAACCCTGTGTTAGTTTAGGTGAAATTATTAGTATATTAGGTATATCAGATTCGAAAGATCAATCAATCATTCCAAATTTATTCAGAGCCTATCAGTTGTTGCCGAAGNAGGGATGAGCAGTGCCATCGATCAATCCGTGCGCAGAGTGCGAGAATGCACGACGAGTCTGAGCAGGCCAATAGTGTCGGTGGCATTGACGGAAGAGCAACGGCAGATGGCAATCCAGCTGGGCGAGGACACCATCCGGCACAGGGCGGTGGTGTTCTTGGCATGCACGGCACAGGTTCAGACCAACTTTCGGCAATGTGCAGAGAACAGGCCCAAAATTAGGATGAAGACCTAGATCAACTTGAACCTGTTAAAAATCCAGATCAATGATTTGATCATTTTTGAGTTTCACCCAATATTTAATAGAAAGTGAGCATTTGAATGCATTTGGCACCTGAAAGTATCCTTTCCAAGGTCATCGAGTGGACCTCGGACTACCAACTGCACCCAAAGTATGGCCACGCGCAAGTGGCCCTGGTGCAGGCATCGGACAATCTGTGCGAGCTGGTCCAATGTTTCCTGGACCTTTGTGCCCTTCGACAAGATTCCCAATTCGCCGTCGTGCAGATGGTCGCTTCGCTTTGCAATGCCTTCAACGATTTTCTTGGTAAATTTTGGACAAGAGAATTGGGCAATCTCAAGTATGGCAATGCAAAAATCTCTAAATTTCCCGCAGACAAATTGCATCCGGATCGTGCGGAGAAGCGGTCCACCTTCCTGTCGTCCGCCAGCATGGTCGGCGAGTGTGCCTTCGCTTTGCTGAATGCGATCAATGACGAGGAGGAGGCCGTGGAGGACCAACAGTTCTATTTGGCCATGAACGAGGCCATCCAACGGGTGGCTAACGGGACAGCCAATTTAGTCATGCAGTGAGTTGAGGGCAAATTTGAAATTACATGGTCCATAATTAAAAAATCAAGGGCATAAATCAGGAAATATGGCCAAAAGAAGAACCAATGATATGACCTTAAATTTTAATTTAATTGTAACAAATGTGGATGTTCCTGGGTTCTGATCAGTTCTCTTTCCGTTTACTTCTAGAGCCAAAAGTCTGCCCGTCGTCTCCGGCGATGTCCACAATGAACAACTGATCGAGGCGGCCACCATTGTTGCGCTGTTCACAAGGTTCTTATCAAAATCCCCTTTATGTACAACTCGATCAATTTTCACCTGATCAGTGAACTGATCGCTCTTGCGCGCGTGTTGGCTTCCATCATGGCCCATCCGGCCTGTCAGAAACGGGTAAATCCGGGGGAATTTTCCCCCAATTTCACCCAAAAAACAGATCCAAGCGGCTGTTGAGCGGGTGCGGGTGGCCACCATAGAACTCCTCGAACAGGCAAAGACCAACGCGCGCAATAATTTCGCGGTGACCGGAAGCGCGGAACACTACGCGCAGATGCAGAGAAATGCACTGATGGCGGAGATGGCACTGCAACAGTTGGTGGAGCAGACCAGGGCATGATGGATCACGGAAACGGGACAATCCAAAAGAGACCAAAGTACTGTAAAACACGAGGAAACCGACAGGGGACTACTGTAATACACATACAATTTAATTCAGAGTACGGTAGACCAATGACCTGTGCAAGTTCCACCCGATGCTACTATTGTAGACCTGTCCCAAAAAGAGCTGTCATTATCCTTTTGCCCAGTGAGAGGTCCAACATCAACCAATGCAATGATATGTAAAAGCTCCCATACTTATATATCACCCTATATGTCATTGAAATGATAACTGCCAGATTTTTATGATAAACTTGATCTTTCTTCTTTCGTCAACCAATATAGGTAATAATCCATTAGTCGCAATTTGGGTCATCTCTCTAAAACTATGTTCGCTTCCACATTTCCGCTTCACTTGGTCCACCGGATNTTTTTGATGTGAAAGAGCCCCAGGGGAACAGTAAGCGAGCAGAGGGATGGAAAAGATAAGGGGAAGACCCGAATTTAGAACTGATCCCGAGACTGTTCGGGGTGAACAAGGAGTGCGTGATGAGTGTGGACAAGAAGACAAAGGTATTGGGGTGTGGGGGGAGGAAAGAGGCGAAAATAATGGAAAGGGATTTAGGTCGTCAGAAAGTCGTGGCCCCTGGAGCAGCTCAGAAGATGGGCTGCCGGGCCGACCACCTTCAACATCGTAATCGACCATTCTAATCAGCCCAAATCCATACAAATTAATCGATATCTTTCCAGGACTTTGGCGACTACCAGGACGGGTACTACTCGGTGCAGACCCTGGAGGGCGAGAAGATCAAGCGGCTGATTGCCGAGTTTGTGGACATCATCATCTGGAAGAAGAAGATTGTGGACCCGTTCGGGTTGGAGGGCGACGAGGGTGCCATCATGATCGAGGACTTTGTGCTGAGGGCCCGATCGGTGCCGTTGTCGATGGGGGACATGGTGGGCGAGGAGGAGCCGATGCCACGGCAACAGAAACAGATGTCCAGCCCGTTGATTCCCATGGAATTGCCCGAGGTATGGAATGGGATCAATCAAGGGTTTAGGGTCTAAACTAGGGATTGATAAAACCAGAGATGTTCGAGTAATTCAGTGGTTTTACCCATGGGTTACTTACCCTTTGAATACGCTCCATCATTTTAGATACCCCAGAAACCCGAATTTCCACGTCGGACCAGCGGCGGTTCCTACGGATTTCCTCCTGAAAAACCTCCTATCATTGCAGTGGCACCACCCCAAAAGCCGACCCAACAGATGCCCCCGGGCTTCGAACAGTACGACCAGTTGCCATTCCAGCGGGGACCACCAAGTCCTCCTCCCACGACTGATCAAGGTTACGGTGATCAACACAGGAAGAGTTTGATCACTTCCCTTTCAGTGTTGGCATTGCCCGCCCCAATTCTGCAATCTGCCCCACAACCTCAACTTCCCAGACAACCTCCGCAACCTGTCCAATTCGTTGAACTTCCTCAACAACAGCCGCAACTCGCCCATCCCCCTTCACCGCCATCGCAAGGTGACTTATTGTTCCTTCATCCTAATAGTTTGGTCCAAATTTCATTTTTCTAAGCTCGCGCACCTCCGGCTACCCAATCTTTGCCCCCATCGTTGACTAGCAGCATGCACCAGAAATATCAGACCCTGGTCAGTCCGGCATCCATGTCCATTTTGACGGAGCAGGAG
The DNA here is from genome assembly GCA_001026735.1 of Rotylenchulus reniformis. Taxonomy (NCBI): domain Eukaryota; kingdom Metazoa; phylum Nematoda; class Chromadorea; order Rhabditida; family Hoplolaimidae; genus Rotylenchulus; species Rotylenchulus reniformis. The sequence goes on along the minus strand of LDKF01002419.1, from coordinate 16,787 downwards.
GTTGTCTACGAAGTTTCCACGGCAAGTGATCAGTTCACCAGAATATCTATCGGATCAATGTTTTGCTTTGTTTTTCCAGAAGAACGGAGTGCAAGACCGCCGTTCCTTCGAGCAATTCTACAGCCAAACACGAAACTTGCAAGGGATGAGCAGTGCCATCGATCAATCCGTGCGCAGAGTGCGAGAATGCACGACGAGTCTGAGCAGGCCAATAGTGTCGGTGGCATTGACGGAAGAGCAACGGCAGATGGCAATCCAGCTGGGCGAGGACACCATCCGGCACAGGGCGGTGGTGTTCTTGGCATGCACGGCACAGGTTCAGACCAACTTTCGGCAATGTGCAGAGAACAGGCCCAAAATTAGGATGAAGACCTAGATCAACTTGAACCTGTTAAAAATCCAGATCAATGATTTGATCATTTTTGAGTTTCACCCAATATTTAATAGAAAGTGAGCATTTGAATGCATTTGGCACCTGNTCAATTTCGTGGGTTCCGATCATCTTAAAACAACATTTTGATAGTGGAAGCTCGAGTGCATAAGGCATAAATTTGTAAATTACCCGCTTTCATTTTCGATTTTCCGTCATTGAAGATCCCTCCATACCCTTTCCCTGAATGTAATTTCTTCGTCTGGGACCATTCCCCGCCGCTTCATTTCCCTCCCAAATGCCTCCGTCGTCGCTGAAGCGCCACGAGCGTTCTCCGCCGGGCGTGGACATTGTGCCGGCCTCCCAGCGGCGTCGCCTGTCCTTCTCCCACAACGATCTGAGCAGTCCGGAGCAAGTGGGGGAGCTGTACGAGCAGTGTCTGGAGCAGGTGCTGCAGGGACTGCACCCGGTGTCCCGGGAAACCGCAATCCGGCTGGCGGCCATCCACTGCTACGTCCAATTTGGACAGTACCGCAAGGGGGTCGAGCAGTCAATAAGGTACGGGAAGCGCAGGGTGAGCAGATCAGTGATCCATACTCAGGGGTGATCTGATCGGTGATGATTCGAAAGAGTAACGATTCACATCACAGACTGATCTGATTAGCCATAGCTAGAGGGATTTGTTGGTCAGATCATGGTCCGATCAGTGATTAGCTCCAGGTTCATGGAGAGTTCTGATCAGTGACCAACCCTGTGTTAGTTTAGGTGAAATTATTAGTATATTAGGTATATCAGATTCGAAAGATCAATCAATCATTCCAAATTTATTCAGAGCCTATCAGTTGTTGCCGAAGGAGTACACGCATGGGAAGAACATTCACTCGCGCGAGCACGAAAAGAACATCATTGAGGTTGTTTTTGCTCGAAACAGTAATTTCTGAGTTACGGTGTTGCAGAAATACCGTAACCTTTCCTTTGCGGATACTGTGGCGGCCAAGCGCAAGTATTGCGACATCTGCAGGAACTTGCCCACCTATGGGATGATATTTTTTGATGTGAAAGAGCCCCAGGGGAACAGTAAGCGAACAGAGAAATGGAAAACTAAGGGGAAGATCCGAATTTAGAACTGATCCCGAGACTGTTCGGGGTGAACAAGGAGTGCGTGATGAGTGTGGACAAGAAGACAAAGGTATTGAGGTGTGGGGGGGAAGAGAGGCGAAGAGTTAGCAAAGGGTTTTAGGTCGTCAGAAAGTCGTGGCCCCTGGAACAGCTCAGAAGATGGGCTGCCGGGCCGACCACCTTCAACATCGTAATCGGCCATTCTAATCAGCCCAAATCCGTACAAATTAATCGATATCTTTCCAGGACTTTGGCGACTACCAGGATGGGTATTACTCGGTGCAGACCCTGGAGGGCGAGAAGATCAAGCGGCTGATTGCCGAGTTTGTGGACATCATCATCTGGAAGAAGAAGATTGTGGACCCGTTCGGGTTGGAGGGCGACGAGGGTGCCATCATGATCGAGGACTTTGTGCTGAGGGCCCGATCGGTGCCGTTGTCAATGGGGGACATGGTGGGCGAGGAGGAGCCGATGCCACGGCAACAGAAACAGATGTCCAGCCCGTTGATTCCCATGGAATTGCCCGAGGTATGGAATGGGATCAATCAAGGGTTTAGGGTCAAAATTAGCGATTTATGGGGTTAATTAAGGGTGTATTCGAGTAATTCAGTGGTTTTACCCATGGGTTACTTACCCTTTGAATACACTCCATCATTTTAGATACCCCAGAAAACCGAATTTCCACGTCGGACCAGCGGCGGTTCCTACGGATTTCCTCCTGAAAAACCTCCAATCATTGCAGTGGCACCACCCCAAAAGCCGACCCAACAGATGCCCCCGGGCTTCGAACAGTACGACCAGTTGCCATTCCAGCGGGGACCACCCAGTCCTCCTCCCACGACTGATCAAGGTTACGGTGATCAACACAGGAAGAGTTTGATCACTTCCCTTTCAGTGTTGGCATTGCCCGCCCCAATTCTGCAATCTGCCCCACAGCCTCAACTTCCCAGACAACCTCCGCAACCTGTCCAATACGTTGAACTTCCACAACAACATCCGCAACTCGTCCATCCCCCTTCACCGCCATCGCAAGGTGACTTATTGTTCCTTCATCCTAATAATTTGGTCCAAATTTCATTTTTCTAAGCTCGCGCACCTCCGGCTACCCAATCTTTGCCCCCATCGTTGACTAGCAGCATGCACCAGAAATATCAAACTCCCGTCAGTCCGGCATCCATGTCCATTTTGACGGAGCAGGAGGTTGTCTACGAAGTTTCCACGGCAAGTGATCAGTTCACCAGAATATCTATCGGATCAATGTTTTGCTTTGTTTTTCCAGAAGAACGGAGTGCAAGACCGCCGTTCCTTCGAGCAATTCTACAGCCAAACACGAAACTTGCAAGGGATGAGCAGTGCCATCGATCAATCCGTGCGCAGAGTGCGAGAATGCACGACGAGTCTGAGCAGGCCAATAGTGTCGGTGGCATTGACGGAAGAGCAACGGCAGATGGCAATTCAGCTGGGAGAGGACACCATCCGGCACAGGGCGGTGGTGTTCTTGGCATGCACGGCACAGGTTCAGACCAACTTTCGGCAATGTGCAGAGAACAGGCCCAAAATTAGGATGAAGACCTAGATCAACTTGAACCTGTTAAAAATCCAGATCAATGATTTGATCATTTTTGAGTTTCACCCAATATTTAATAGAAAGTGAGCATTTGAATGCATTTGGCACCTGAAAGTATCCTTTCCAAGGTCATCGAGTGGACCTCGGACTACCAACTGCACCCAAAGTATGGCCACGCGCAAGTGGCCCTGGTGCAGGCATCGGACAATCTGTGCGAGCTGGTCCAATGTTTCCTGGACCTTTGTGCCCTTCGACAAGATTCCCAATTCGCCGTCGTGCAGATGGTCGCTTCGCTTTGCAATGCCTTCAACGATTTTCTTGGTAAATTTTGGACAAGAGAATTGGGCAATCTCAAGTATGGCAATGCAAAAATCTCTNTTTTTCTAAGCTCGCGCACCTCCGGCTACCCAATCTTTGCCCCCATCGTTGACTAGCAGCATGCACCAGAAATATCAGACCCTGGTCAGTCCGGCATCCATGTCCATTTTGACGGAGCAGGAGGTTGTCTACGAAGTTTCCACGGCAAGTGATCAGTTCACCAGAATATCTATCGGATCAATGTTTTGCTTTGTTTTTCCAGAAGAACGGAGTGCAAGACCGCCGTTCCTTCGAGCAATTCTACAGCCAAACACGAAACTTGCAAGGGATGAGCAGTGCCATCGATCAATCCGTGCGCAGAGTGCGAGAATGCACGACGAGTCTGAGCAGGCCAATAGTGTCGGTGGCATTGACGGAAGAGCAACGGCAGATGGCAATCCAGCTGGGCGAGGACACCATCCGGCACAGGGCGGTGGTGTTCTTGGCATGCACGGCACAGGTTCAGACCAACTTTCGGCAATGTGCAGAGAACAGGCCCAAAATTAGGATGAAGACCTAGATCAACTTGAACCTGTTAAAAATCCAGATCAATGATTTGATCATTTTTGAGTTTCACCCAATATTTAATAGAAAGTGAGCATTTGAATGCATTTGGCACCTGAAAGTATCCTTTCCAAGGTCATCGAGTGGACCTCGGACTACCAACTGCACCCAAAGTATGGCCACGCGCAAGTGGCCCTGGTGCAGGCATCGGACAATCTGTGCGAGCTGGTCCAATGTTTCCTGGACCTTTGTGCCCTTCGACAAGATTCCCAATTCGCCGTCGTGCAGATGGTCGCTTCGCTTTGCAATGCCTTCAACGATTTTCTTGGTAAATTTTGGACAAGAGAATTGGGCAATCTCAAGTATGGCAATGCAAAAATCTCTAAATTTCCCGCAGACAAATTGCATCCGGATCGTGCGGAGAAGCGGTCCACCTTCCTGTCGTCCGCCAGCATGGTCGGCGAGTGTGCCTTCGCTTTGCTGAATGCGATCAATGACGAGGAGGAGGCCGTGGAGGACCAACAGTTCTATTTGGCCATGAACGAGGCCATCCAACGGGTGGCTAACGGGACAGCCAATTTAGTCATGCAGTGAGTTGAGGGCAAATTTGAAATTACATGGTCCATAATTAAAAAATCAAGGGCATAAATCAGGAAATATGGCCAAAAGAAGAACCAATGATATGACCTTAAATTTTAATTTAATTGTAACAAATGTGGATGTTCCTGGGTTCTGATCAGTTCTCTTTCCGTTTACTTCTAGAGCCAAAAGTCTGCCCGTCGTCTCCGGCGATGTCCACAATGAACAACTGATCGAGGCGGCCACCATTGTTGCGCTGTTCACAAGGTTCTTATCAAAATCCCCTTTATGTACAACTCGATCAATTTTCACCTGATCAGTGAACTGATCGCTCTTGCGCGCGTGTTGGCTTCCATCATGGCTCATCCGGCCTGTCAGAAACGGGTAAATCCGGGGGAATTTTCCCCCAATTTCACCCAAAAAACAGATCCAAGCGGCTGTTGAGCGGGTGCGGGTGGCCACCATAGAACTCCTCGAACAGGCAAAGACCAACGCGCGCAATAATTTCGCGGTGACCGGAAGCGCGGAACACTACGCGCAGATGCAGAGAAATGCACTGATGGCGGAGATGGCACTGCAACAGTTGGTGGAGCAGACCAGGGCATGATGGATCACGGAAACGGGACAATCCAAAAGAGACCAAAGTACTGTAAAACACGAGGAAACCGACAGGGGACTACTGTAATATACATACAATTTAATTCAGAGTACGGTAGACCAATGACCTGTGCAAGTTCCACCCGATGCTACTATTGTAGACCTGTCCCAAAAAGAGCTGTCATTATCCTTTTGCCCAGTGAGAGGTCCAACATCAACCAATGCAATGATATGTAAAAGCTCCCATACTTATATATCACCCTATATGTCATTGAAATGATAACTGCCAGATTTTTATGATAAACTTGATCTTTCTTCTTTCGTCAACCAATATAGGTAATAATCCATTAGTCGCAATTTGGGTCATCTCTCTAAAACTATGTTCGCTTCCACATTTCCGCTTCACTTGGTCCACCGGATCTGACTGATGAGCTCACCTCTGTCTCCTACTCTTCCGATCACACTCCATCGATCCGATCATGAAACGAATCCCATCGATTGCCAATAAAATGTCCTCCATGGACTCCCATCCCATTTATTCTGCCGATCATCAGATTATGATCAATGCCCTGAGCAAAGTAGGTATCAACTAACTTTGCAATGATCGATGCCATTGCTGTCTGTCAAATTTTATTAGTTCATCGGAGATCGCGTGAATCCGCGAGTTGATGAATGGGAACGGACAAAGATGTTTCCGGCCAGAGAGTTATTCCCGGAATTTGCAAAATTCGGCGTATTCGGTGCCAACAAACCCAAAGGTTTTTGTTCTTGATCTGTGCATTTGACAAATTTGGAAGAAATTATTTTCAAGCTTACAATGGCCTCGGACTGGACTTCAGCTATTCCATCGCGATCGCGGAGACATTGGGCGAGATCAGTTGCGGTGCCATTCCGATGGCACTTTCGGGTTTTCCATAAATCTCATCCCCAATTCACTGTTTATCCTTTCCGGATCAGTCCAATCCGAAATGGCCACCCCGGCATTGGCCCAATTTGGTTCCGATCGATTGAAACGGGAATTCTTGGCCCCGTCGATCAGTGGCGATCGGATTGCCTGTCTGGGGATCAGTGAACCCCATGCCGGTTCAGATGTGGCGGGTATTAAGAATTCCAAAAAAGTTGAAAAAGTGATTGGATCATAGCAATCAGCACAACAGCCAGGAAGAGCAGCAATGGAACTGATTTGGTGATTAACGGACAAAAAATGTGGATTACCAACGGATGTCAGGTGAAATAATTGGTTGAAATTGCTGATCAAAGACGCGGATCAACCTCTTTCCAAAGGCCGACTGGATATGCCTTTTGGTCAGAACAGATTGCTCAACTGATCCGCACCGGAACAAAAGTCTCGTTTGTGTGGACATGAGAGAGCCAGGTGATCAATGATCAATGTGTAGCGGGTAGCGGGACGAAGGATGGGTGGGTGGGGAATAGGTATACGATCACCGAGATATGTATGTGAGGATCCCAGAGGGATGCTCAAAAGTATGCGACAGGACGTAACCGGACAATTCGACAATGGACATTTCGACAGTGAAATTCTATCATAAAAAATTTAAATTTTAAATGGAAATTATTAGAAAAAATGTAAAAATAAAAAATACAAAAAATACAGTTTTGTATTCGACATGAAGATCAAAAAAATTATATAATAAATATCTTTCTAGGTTAGTTTTTGAAGCAGAATCAGAATCTGAGGGCAATTTTAGGCATTATCATATTTTGTCAAACAATATTCATCTAATATATCTAACTAAAANTCTCGTTTGTGTGGACATGAGAGAGCCAGGTGATCAATGATCAATGTGTAGCGGGTAGCGGGACGAAGGATGGGTGGGTGGGGAATAGGTATACGATCACCGAGATATGTATGTGAGGATCCCAGAGGGATGCTCAAAAGTATGCGACAGGACGTAACCGGACAATTCGACAATGGACATTTCGACAGTGAAATTCTATCATAAAAAATTTAAATTTTAAATGGAAATTATTAGAAAAAATGTAAAAATAAAAAATACAAAAAATACAGTTTTGTATTCGACATGAAGATCAAAAAAATTATATAATAAATATCTTTCTAGGTTAGTTTTTGAAGCAGAATCAGAATCTGAGGGCAATTTTAGGCATTATCATATTTTGTCAAACAATATTCATCTAATATATCTAACTAAAATTCTAAAAAAGAAAAAATCAGACCTCGGAAAAATTTTCCAAAAAAATTTAAAGCCTCAGATTTTTAAATATACATGTTTCAACAATTTTCATAACCCTGGGATCTTTCAAAAAAAAATTATGGGCCTCGTTTTTTCATAAAAAAATCATGGACTTCGGCTTTTTCAAAAATCTTCATCAATATTTTAGCCAATTGTTTTTTATATAAAAAATTAAAGCTTATTGTTAGTATCGAAATGTCCACTGTCGAATTGTCCACTGTCGAAATGTCCATTTTCTTCTTACTGTCGAAATGTCCACTGTCAAAAAGTCCGGCGCCTGTGACAGGATGGGAACTTTGATCAGCAGGAACATAAGGATAAGTGATGGATGGGGATCCATCCGAACTCGTGTTAGTCGGATGGAGTGTGAGGAACATCCTCATCATCATCACCAATATAGATTATAGACAGGGATCAATGATCTAACAAATAAGAAGTGATCTGGACTATAAATTCTGAACTGATCAGGAATCCGGGTGAGCAAACCCATTGACAAGCTGGGAATGCACTGCTCGGACACGGCTCAAATCTTCTTTGACGATGTGCGGGTGCCCTGTGCGAATATCATCGGCGAGGAGGGACGTGGCTTCCACTATCAGATGCGTCAGTTCCAGAATGAGCGTCTTGTTACGGTTGCTGTGGGTAATCGTTGCGTCTTTTCCAATTCAAACGCATAAAGTTCCTTCTGTTTTTCCTTTTTCAGTTTTGCGTCCCCTGGAACGCATCCTCCGCCTCACCGCGGATTTCGCCAAAAGTCGCGCAATGTTCGGTGCCAAACTGTGGGACCAACAGACAGTCCAGTACCGGCTGGCACAACTCAGCGCCCAACTGGATGCCCTCCGGGCATTGCTTTATCAAACAACGAAGGAAATGATCGGAGGAACGGCGGAGGCGGAGGAGGGACAGCGGAAGCAGCAGGTGATGGTGGCAACGAGCAAAGCGAAGCTGCTGGCAGGACAGCTGGCCAAACAGATTCCGGACAGTTGCTTGCAGGTGATCCATCTGCTTGGATTATTGTGATTGGTGAACAAATGATCCGGATCCGGGACAGATTGATCTGATTCATTCTGTCCATTCGATTGATTCTCTTCACTTCCCAATCACTTTCTGATCCCTTCTCCAAGTTCTGGGGCGGACTCGGCTACACTTGGGACAACGAGGTGTCCCGCCTGTTCCGCGACCTTCGACTGATTTCCATCGGTGCCGGTTGTGATGAGGTGATGCTGAACATCATAGCCAGGCACATGGAGCGAGAGATGTGATCGGTCCGATTGATTGATTTATTGATTGATCAATTCCGTTTTATTCATTGATTTTGCGATTTTTGAATTTTCATTGCTTTGATGAGAGGGAAAAGGGAGGTAAAGGACAACAAAAAGGAGGTGTACTGTACAAGGGAAGTGGGCAAATGGGAAAAGGATGGGGAAAATCATGGACAGAAGACAAAAAAAAACAGAAAAAGAAGATGGGGGAAGGGGTGTGAGCAAATTGGTTGATCACTGATCACTCCGCTGATCAGCTCGGTCCTTTAATTTACATCACCACTTTGGCGATCTGTTGCCTCTGCTGCAGAAATCCGCCGCCCTCTCCTCCCACAACAGTTCCGTTCCCGATCAGCATCTGCTGCTGTTGTTGCTGATCCGTCTTCCGCCTCTCCTCCTCTCCTATCGTGACTGCAATGTGCGTGTCTGCGCCTCCGCCGCCTTCCTCCTCGTCATCGTCCAGGTTCACATCGCTGCAAAATCCAAAATTAAGGCGCCAAATTCAAATGTGTTTCATCCAATTCCCCTTTTACATGTTTTCGTCCACGTCGCCCTCGTTGCTCAACTGTTCCGTCTCGCTCATCAGCCTCAAGGGGAATAATCAAATACATAAATTCCTCAGATTTTCCATGGAATTTTCCAGCCAAAAAAATCCCTCAAATAACTCACAGTTCGTACTCGGACAGACAGAACATCTCCCAGTCACTGAGTTCCTTGTCCTCGTTGGTCTTTAACAAATCAAATTTCACATTTATATACTATTTCTCTCCCCAAAATTCCACCTTAACAGATGCTCTTTCTCCATCCGACGATTCTTGGTCCACATATTTGATCCAATTGACGAAGGTGTTGAAGAAGCGATGCGCAAGGCCGGATCTTGTGACAAGATTAGATAACTTGGTATTATGGTATCCGAATTCGATCACTCTCTACCTCTTCAGATCAGCTCTCGTCACAGAATGTCCATTCGACGGGGCAATGGAGTCGAGCAACTGAATGCGACAACAAACACAATTTTGGGATTTTATGGACCAACTCATCAGGATCTTACATTGCAGATAACATCCCGAAGTGCCAGGGTTTCCATGTTCTGGAAATTTGTGTTGTTAAATTTATCCTTTCTAAAGACACGACCTTGGCCAATAATTTCTGCTCTATCGCTTCATAGAAATATTCCATTTCGTAGAGGGAAATTTGGCCGTCCCCGTCCAGATCCACGCAGCGGAACCAATACTCGATACTTGACAGAGAATGCTCATAGACAGTTATGGCTTGGAACCAGAAGCTGTACCTGGTCGGGTGCCGTTTGTCCTCCTCGGCGAGAAGGAAACACACAAAATCTGAAGTGCCGTTCATTTAAGGCCAAATTCAAAGGTGATATTTCCATTCTCAACTGAACCTTCGAATCCGATGGTCTCGATGGGCTGTTGCCGGATGGGTCCGGCGGGCAGGGATACTGTACGTTGGTCCGGCGGGGTCCGGATCACGGCGGCGGAAAAGATCCGTTCGATGATCCGGTCCGGCAATGCCCTATAGGGAAAATTGGCAAAGAAATATGAATGCTCTAGAAAGATCAAACAAAGTACAAAAACAATTTTTGGATCAATTCGGTGAAGTAACAGAAAAGACTATGGCTCTAGGAGCAGTTCCAACTAATTTGAGATCAGATTTGACTCAAGCTTAGCTAGTAATTCTCTTCAATAAGGTAATCTGAAAGCGAAGTCTGATTTTCCAGTATTGTCTGGATCCCTTGAGGAAATCGATTTGCCGCCCCCTCCCCTTTCCCGATCTAACCCGTTGCAATGCCTGCGCATGTCGTCCCGGGAGATGATCATGTCGTGATCTGAACCGTAAAATTGATCATATCAGACAAACTAACTATCTATTACGAATGTCCTCTTCCCCACCCTAACACTCACCGGTATCCAACTCCCAGAATTTGCAATATGTGACATAGAAGTGCTCGTAGCTGAAGTAGTCCGTCACCTTGTTGATGTCCTGCACATCGTCCAACATGTGCAGTGTCTGGACCAAGAATCAACAATGATGGTCCATTCAGAACAAAAACAAAGAGAACACACCTGGAGGAAGTTGGACCTTTTCAGCTCGGCGGCACTGATTCTGCCGGACCAGGACCTATTCACGTTCCAAAAGATGCGCACAATCACCTTGAAGGGGGATCATTGATCGGAGAAATGGAGAGGGAAAGGCACAATCCCACCACATCGGCATATCTGCTGTAGAATTGGGGTGCTTCCTTCAAGAAGTGAAGGCCCGGGTGGGTCTGAAAGTGACAATAAGGGATTACAAAATGTATGTTATACCGTACCAAGATCAGGTCCATCAGCATCGGCACAAAGTCCTCCCGGAGGATGTGCCATTGCTGTTGTGAGGAATGTCTCATCGCACTGAGCGTGAACACAAAACGAGATGCTTCATCGTGGGCCTCGGAGACCATTCTGATAATTATGACAATTGACAATTATGGTTATGACACAAACGGTGAAAATGTTTAGGAATTCTATTGGGGTCAATTGGACCAATTAGTACCTGTTCCAGTAGACGCAGAACTGGTTGAAGTCGATGGGGGCACCCTGGCCATTCACTTCACTTTCGTCAGCTGAGACTGTGCCGAGAGCCAATGGCGGCAAAATAGGCAATCCGTTGCAATGGCAACAAACATCGTATACAGGTCTCTGGAAGGACGATTGTAAGGCTACAGTATCCTTGGACCCGAAAGGGAACCTTGGCGTAGATGGCAAAATGCATTCGACGGCACAGTTCGCCAAAGTCATCGAGGTGGAGTTGGGCACGGGGTCGGGATTCGAACAGTTCCCGGATTCGGCCCAATGTCAGGTCATTGTCCGCTTGACTGATCGGTCTGCCCAGAGGGAAGTGGAACCTGGCAAAAAGTTTGGTTCGTGAAATTCATTATGTATCCATAAATTATTAAACGATCTATCAACCTTGGCGTTCCGGCCAGCTTCCCCGCGATCCTTGACCGCTTCGCCGCCTCCGCCTCGCTGTTCTTCCGTCGTTCTTCCGCTTCCGCATCCCTCTTCCTCTTCTCTTCCGCTTCTTCCTTCACCTTTGCCTCCACCACATCCTCCGCATTGCCGGACGGGATCAGCGCTTCGGCGGAAAATGCGCCGGAAACCACGGCACTGACGGAGGCGCTAATGAACTGCGCCGGTGGCACTTTGGTGGAGCTGACGACCATCAGTTGGGGCAGAGACCCGTTGATCAGCTGATGCTGGACTGTGACCACAGACGGAGAAGACGGGTCGGGGAGACCCATCGGAGACTTTTGGGGCCGATGGATGAGTTGGGGCGGAGGTTGTTGTGGTTGCTGGAAGGCATTGACAGAGTTGTGTTGTTGTTGGAGTTGTGGTCGGTGAGGTTGCGGCGCAATCTTGGCACTCCTCACCTCTTCCGGCACTTTATTCTGTGAACAGAATGCCAATAATGAAAATATCCTTTAGTCCCATGAATCTGGTCATCTTTCTATTGGTATTCCCCACTCCTATAACAATCCTATTCTAATCAATTTCAATTTTTCCTTCAAATTTCCATGCCCACCGATGTCTGTGCCTGTGTCTGCTGATGCTGATCCGGCTCTTTGGCCCTGCCGCCCTTGGCCCATCCGTTTTGGGTTGGCCCATTGCTTGTGAATGGCAACAGTGGCGACTCTGGCCCACCGGGCCTCTCCCACTGTTGTCGCCCGTGTTTCCCCATGGCCATTTCGTTCGGGTCCCCGCACCATCGGGGGCTTTTGTCCCCTCCGCTGACTGTGGCTGCAACATCGTTGTGCTTGTTGTTAGCAACGGTTTTGTCGGTCTGAAAAAAATGCAAAATGAAAATGGAAATTTTCCCGAGTTCGCCCAATCTTATCATGATCATGAGTCATGACATTTTAATCCCAAATTGTATTTATTTTCCCTCAAATAGCCCTATTATGTGAGGGATAAGGTGCCCTTCGACACTCTTGAATGCAACAATCCCCTAATTTTCATATTCCACCGGACCTTTGGCCGAATGCGAAAGGTGAAATTCACTTCGTCCACCTTCAGCCGGTCCACCGGCGACACATTGTCCGGCGACCTTCGCCATTGCGGGCGATGGGCGCCGAATGTTTGCATTGGGGGCAATTCGTCGCCCGAGGGCATCGGAAGGCAAAGTGCCACGGAGGGGGACCCGGTCGCGGAGCGACTGGTGCCGAACAGCAGTGATCCGCTGCGACTCCTGCTCCGACTTGCACTTGCGCTTCGGATCGCACTCCGACTTCCGCTCCGGCTCCGACTGCTCAGCATCGATCCGCTGCGACAACTCGTCCTGTCGCTCTCTTCCGCTTCCGAATCCTCCAATTCTTCCTCCTCCTCATCCTCCTCTTCTTCCTGCTCATGGTATCCGTTCATCCGGACTCCGTTCACCAGCACTCGTACCTCTTCCTCCCTTCCTCGGTCACTTTCTTCTTCCTCTTCCTCTTCGTCCTCCTCCATTGACTCTTCCCCCTCTTCTTCATCCTTCCTCAGCTGCATGCCCTTCACCAATGCGCAACTTCGTTCCCTGCGCAATTGTTGTGCCTTCCTCAGGAACTTGGACTTTGGGAACAATGGCCTCCGCACACAATATTCCTTCTGCGGTGAATACTCTCTGGAGCCGCTTTGGTATAAAGCGGAAATGTTGGAATTGGAGGAGTTGGAGGAGGAGGGGGAAAGCGGTGATATGGCTGCCAGGGATGTTGCGGACGGTGAAGTGAAGTTGCCCTGTTGTGCGGCGCAAAAGTTGCCCCGAAACCCGTAATTTTGACCGGAAGTTGCGCTTTTCCGCCTCCGTTTCAGTGCTTCGATGCTTCTCCTCAGCTCTTCGTCCATCTCCAACCCATTCATTCCCTCCTGGCCATTCATCATTGAACTGCTCGGTGTGCATGTGTTGTTCTCCGGGTTCATGTCGACTTTGACAGTTCTTCGGCCAAAATTTTGCAACCGATAAGGAACAATGCCTTCGATTTGTGTTGATCCGGAAAAGCCGGCTGATCGCAGATCCATGGCCGGAACAGCCCGCCGGTGCTCGTGGGCTTTGAACCCATTGATCGAGGACAATGGGACCTGGGGCTTGGCCCCGTAGACTCGGTGATAATAGTCCCGGGTCATAGGGCGGTTTGGGGTCAAACAGCGGCGGCAGTTGCTATGGTTGTTGTTGCTGGCAGAGGGGAGGCACCGGCTGATTGATCAATCGCATTGATCAAAGCGATGCCGAAACTAATCTGGGCAAAGTCGTAGGTGGGCCAAGTGATCGAGAAGCTGTTGAGGGGCGAATTGATCACCCTCGAGGGGGTTGTTTGTTGGGGGAGTGGTGGTACTTTAGTGTGCAAGGNCATCCGATCAGGGCCAACCCGATCAGATCAGCAGACATTCCATCCTCCACCCACCCCTCACTCACTTGTGCCACCAGCTGTTCCCTTCCCCACCCACTTTCCATGCAAAAAGCACTTCTCACCCTCCTCCACAAATTCCCCTTTTGTTCCTCTCTTCCCATGTTCCCATCCCGATCGAATGTCACGTATGATCAAAAACATTCCCCTTGAAAAGTACTTCCCAAATCCCCCAAATCCCCTCACAGTTTTCTCACCTCTTTAACCGATTCTTCGCATTCCTCCACAGTTTGAACATTGATCACGGGAATCCTCGGGACCGCGACTGTCGGGATCGGTGCCGACAGCAGTTTCAGGTCCACCATTCCGGATCCGCACCGGCGACAACTCCCTCCACTTCCGCCCTGCTCCATGTCCAGGATGCGCATCACATTTCCCAGCAAATAGTTCAGCAATCTTCGCCTCCGACTGCGCACAATCGCAGTTTTGGCGCTCAAATACCCTGAGGAATTTGTTGTCGCCCGGGGCGGCAAACTCATTTTGCGCCCGCAACGCGCGCAGCAACTCGCGGTGTTGCCGAGCTTCCGGATGGATGCCGCCTCGGTCAGAGATGCGGAGCGACTGCTGAAGTCCGAGGAAGAGGAGGAGGAAGAGATGCCGGAGTCGTTGGCGGGAGAGTCTGGTGCCGCCTGTGACACCTTTCGGTATGAGTCGTCCGCGTCATCAGTCGCCGTCTCCCTCCTCCTTTCCGCCTTCTGTTGTCGCTTCCGTTTCGTGCCCAACACGCCATTGGAAGAGCGGAAGGCGGCCAAGGCCAGTGAAGTGCAGTCGCAGTTGGCGGCATCGTCCGCGGTCGCCGGCGGAAGGTGGCTGGACACGCTGGAATTGGACACCATTGACAGGGCGGACAGTCTCCGGAGTGCGACATCGTTGGGACTCAGCAAACATTGTTGTTGCTGTTGTTGCCCATGGTTGCTGTTGTTTTGTGTGGGTTGACCATTGCGTTGCAAATTGCGCATCACAAAGCGCGGTGGCACTTCCGGCTCCGCCGTCGTTGACCAGCCTCTAGTGGGCAAATACCCTACGGACTTTGGCCGTTCCTTGGCCTGCCGGTGTTCCATCAGTTTGGCGGGTGCCAATGACTGTCTTTGTTGTGCTTTGTCCATTTGGGCGGTCCATCGGCACTCCGACACATTGGTGATCAGGCGGCACAGATTTGGTGGCGGTACCGCACCTCCGCTTCCGGCGGTCGCCGCATGTGTCCGACGTGTTGCCAGCATCAACAGGTCTTCATCCAGGACCGGGAACTTTGCCCCGTTCCCGTGGCCATTTAGCATCGTTATCGCTCTCGGAGTCTGTTGTGATGATCTTTGGTCACCGGGTCTTCCGCGAGTGATCGGACTAAATGTGCCGGAGGGTGTAATCGATCCGGACTCATCCGGACTGATCAGACCTGTTCGTCTGTGTCCCCAGCCTCCGGGCGGCACTTATCCGTGCTGCTGGCATCAACAGCGAAGTGAAGTCCTTCAGCTCTTCCAAATCGTCCCTGGCTTCCTCCACACTGTTCTCTTCTTCCGCTCCGGAGTCCGCTTCCTCTGAGTCGAATTCACTGATCACAATTGGTGCTCTCGGATGATGGCTGATCGAGGACATTTTGTAGGGATCAGCGGAGAAGGCGGAGGAGGAGTGATGATGGGTCGGATCGGCCGATTTGGATGTCATTGGAGGTAGTCAAAGGGCATTTTAGTGGTATTTTTGGGAAAGTGTAT
>LDKF01002417.1:0-29162 GCA_001026735.1 Rotylenchulus reniformis | reverse complement strand
CCCCCCACCTCGCCCATTTTTTACATCACATTTGCCCTGTGTTCCCATCCAATCTTCCAATCTACATATGATTCCCCTCGACCAATCTTTGCCCTTATTCCTTCCATTCTTCCTTCACACCCTCATTGTGAATATTCCACCATTTTTGCCTTCGCATCCATTAGCCCGCCCCTTTTTCTCCATCTTCTCGCCCCATTCTCCTCTTGTCTTATTCAAGTTCTCAAACCCATTGATGTTTTTTATAATAAAATTTTTAAAAACGTCAGGTACTATAGGACTTAAGAATTTGTGGTACCTAATGCTGGGCGTGTAATCTGATGACTATGGCTCAAAAATGAAGTCAATTGACTTTTTTCTGCTTGAAATGGCCTAAAAACTACTTAAAACGCATTTTAAACTTGATCTTATCTAGCTTGACTTTTTATTTGTCTTTTTTGATTTTTTGCCTTTTTGGGATTTTTATGACTTTTTTGCACTTTTGTGACTTTTGGAGCAAATTTTTGTTCGAAAAATTTCTACAATGTTCAAAAATTAAAAAAAAATCAAAATTTTCCCAAATTTTGTTTGAACTTGCTATTAAAAAACAAATAAAAGCTTTTGTATTTAAAATTTTGGATTGTTGCTCGTTTTTTAGCAACTTTTCCTTCTTTTTTCGCGTTTTTTCGTGACTTTTTGAGGATTTTTAATGACTTTTTTAGTTGACTTTCGAATATTTTTTTTTAATTTTTTCGAGCCCTAGTGATGACTGATAGTGTGTTTGAAATTTGAATTGAATGCAAAGTGAGGATGGATTTGAAGAAGGATGACGAAATGGATGCGAAAGAAAAAGGAGGAGAAGGAAGAAGAAGAAATGTTGAGAGGGGCTGCTGAGTCATCAAAAAAAAGATCAATGTTTTTTTTGCAGAAAAAAATCACAAAAAATATCGAATCCCTAAAAATATTTTAGAACTTTTTTTTAGACATGTTAGTTAAAAGTATGTATAAAAAGCAATGTTGTGCAGAATTTTATGCTGATACGAATGTAATTTTAATTTTTCGAGTTTCCCTGAATAAGATCTATTTTGTCGAAAATATCCAAAATTCGGGTATTTTGGACAAAAGTCGAACTTTTTGAGGAAATTCGGAAAATTAAAAAGCACATTCGAATCAGCATAAAATTCTGCGAAATTTAGCCTTTTATACTTTGGATCTAATAAATCTGAAAAAAGTTTGTAGGACACTATTAAAGTTTTGATATTTTTTATAATAACGCCCATTTTAATATTTTTTTGCAACGACATACACCATGATGAGGGGGAGGTGAGGAGTCCAAATAGCGAAATTGGTCCCTCGTTGGTCCCCGTGCACATCCGTTGTGTGATGGGTTGGTTGACGGAGGGTGTTAGGTGTCTGTCTGTTTGTTGCAGCCCCAATCCATACTGCCATCAAACCCATCCAGCGAGCAGCGACCCCAACCAACATTTATGGTCACCTCAAAAGAAAGACCTTATTCTTGTAAGGACTACTACTCATCAGGATCAGAACAAAGATCCTACTCTTATTGATCAGAAGAGCCTACGTATTCTTAATGATCAGAAAAACGACCCTGCCTTTATGATCAGAAGAGAACTTCTAATCGTTTCTTCTCTTCCCCTTAAACTCACTCCATCCATTAGTCCTGAGCTGGACTATATTTCTTGGTAAAATTCGTCCTAAACCCAATCATTTTGACCAAATCTTGGCGCCGACGCTATTTCCATTTGTTATTAAAGATTTCGGCCGATTAGATTTATGCTTCCTTCCCCTCCCTTACTACATTTTTCCTCCATGGCTTACACTCAACAGTTCTTGATCCCTTTCGGCACTCTCATCTTTTTATCCCATTTTTTCCTTTTGGCATAGGCCATTGATTCCCAGCTTCTCCCATATCCTACCTTTTTGCTGCAGCTTCTGTTTTTACTGTATCTGTGCTTTTCAATTACAATTTTAGAAAGCCCTTTTTAGGGGTTTATTGTTACGCACTCTTCTTGATACCTACATAATATTTCCTCTAAATTTTTTTTCGAACCTTTAAAATTTTCTTTTTTATTGCTTTTTTTCAAGTTCGTTATACATCAATTTTTTATTTTATTATTTGATCTTAATATTTACAATATAATTCGCAAATTTCCTTTGGCATTGAACAACGAAGATAAGAGGATTTGTATCCAAATTACAGGCAATTAATTTTCCTGCTATCAATCAATGGAAAGGCGCATTTTGATGGCATTGATGGTAAAATATTGGCCAGAACAATGGAATCAGATCAGTATTAATAGACTAATATTTTAGCTGAATTATAGTCAACTACTCAATTAGGAGTTGATAAATTTCAAAAACAAAAAGTGTACTTTTAAATTTAATTTATTTTATAATAATTTCTACCAGCCTTTAACATTTTATGCCCATGATACGTTATACAAGCCCATTCAACCATTTAATTTTTCCTTAAATCGATATTCATAAGCAAAATCAGCTGGTGGTGATGATCAAATCTGTTGATGGTTGCGGCTTGGGAACGGAGGAGCAAGGAAGAAAGATGGTGGTGCTGGAAGGCAACGTTTTTGAAATAGTTTGTAGCAAAAGCTCTATGCCGATGGGTCGTCCTCGTCCAAAAAAAGTTTTGCAGACCAGAGATACACTGCCCATTCACTTTGGAAACCCTACTCAATCGGCGCTGAATCACCAATTTCATCAAATCCACTCATCGCAATAAACAAGGACGCTGATGGATCGCGATAGGGACTGAGGCAACATTTTTGTGAAATAGTAGTAGATTTATAGGTCAGTTGTTGTCCCAAAATTGTATTAAATAAAGCCGTTTTTAAGAATAGTCCAATTTTTTTTTCTGTCTTTAATTCTCAGAAGGATTATTTTTAAATCTTCTATATGTCGATCATATGGCTCCCAGAAAAGTGGACAGTGGAAAAAAGGACAGTGGAAATTTGGACAGTGGAAAAAGGACAGTAAAGCCAAATTTTCAAAGGAGTGGAAAATTGGACAGTAGGTTATTTTTGGTAAAAATCATGCTAAAATCCCCCAAAAATTCCATCAAAAATATATTTGTGCCAATTTTTTTGCAGGCAATTAATTTTTCAAAAAAATTTTGGCAAAAAAATAACAATAAACAATTTTTGATGGAATTTTTGGTGGATTTTAGCATGATTTTTACCAAAAATAACCTACTGTCCAATTTTCCACTCCTTTGAAAATTTGACTTTACTGTCCTTTTTTTCACTGTCCAAATTTCCACTGTCCTTTTTTCCACTGTAATTTTTCCGGACACGGATCATATATTTGGTTGATTATTGCTCATCTAATCCTCTAACCAAATCCCTTAATGTATTTGAATTTTATATTTTTATCCGAATATATTCCTCCTGTGAAATTAATAATTTTTTCCTACTCAACTCTTATTCGTGTTTGGGATCTGTTAACCTCTATTAATTAAAAAAATCCTCGAGCCCTCTGCTATTTATGGACATTCAATGTTCGCGACCAGGCTGGATCTGGAATCGTCCGAGGGCCGAGCCAATCAGGTTCGGAAGGAAAAATTTTCCTTACAAAATTATGAATTTATTAAAAAATTTGGTTGAATTTATTTTTTTTTGTTTCTTGGTCCTTTACACATTTTCAATTTGAAATTTTTCCGCTTTAGAAAATCGAAATTATTAAATTTTTTAAATATTCAAAAAGTACAAGCCTACCTTGGACAACTATATTCTTCATACTAGATACATACCTGTTTAATTTATTTAATTTTTTTAAAGTTTCCTTCCCTACGAATTTTTCTCTCTTTTTTACTTAATTGATTTACAATATAATTTTCCTTTCCCATTAACTGAAATGAGTGGATCTTTATCAGGGGTGGACGGAAGTGAAAAATTTCAATCCGGAACTCGGAATTCGGAAGTCGGAATCAATTTTTTAAATCCGGAACTCGGAAGCCGGAATTCGGAAGCCAAAAAACCCCGGAATTTCCGGAATCCGGAATCCGGAATTCCGTCCACCCCTGATCTTTATCAGATTTTTACAGAGAAATTTGATAAATTTCTGTCATCAATGGAAAGGCGCATTTTGAAGGCGCCGAACCTGGACGATGCACATCTTGGCAGTCGGCTGGTTTGCCATCGACCCTGCCGTTGGGGCGCCCCGCGGATGAGCATTGAGCACCGGGGGCAGCAGTTGATTGCGCACAATTACGGGCACGCCGGCAGCGGATGGTCATTAGCTCCCGGGGTGGTCAGTCACGTCAACGGACTGCTGATCGGGGCAATCAACAGCAGCAGCCAAACAGCAACCAAAACAACACAAGGCATTTCGTTAAATTAATTTTAATGCCAAATTTTCATTAGGTTTATTTAAAAAATAATAATAAAGATAAGATGCATAAAAATTGTACAGAAATTTTTAAGAAAAATTGTCCGATCTTTATGGCCATAAAAAATCGCCATGATCGGGGGGTTTGGATTATACCTCGCCAAGGGCGGGGGTCAGACGCTCCCCCACTTCGTCGCTTGGCCCTAACTACCTACTTCGCAAGGGGCCTGGCGGGGTAGCTGAGGGGGGGCTCTGGGGGTCAGTTGGTGGGGGAGGGGTGGTTCGCAGGAGAGAAGTTGCGAAGTAGTCTATTTTTGAAAAATTTTAAAAATTTTATAAGAAAAAATTCATAATTTTTCAAAAATTTTCTCCGCCGGCCCCTCCAAAATCAAAATGTTGGCTCAAAAAGCATTTTTTGGCGAAAATTACCAATTCGCAATGGGACCGGCGAATTTTCGCAAAATTTTCCTTAAAAAATGGATTTTTGTTAAAAATAAACCACTTCGCAAAGAAATTTGGCCACCTCCCACTTCGCTCGCAGCCCAACTAGCCGACTCTCCCCCTTGCCATTCTATTTTTTAGTCCAGTTTTCGATTGACCGGGGTTTTAGGGTCGATGAACTGACCTGACCTGATCGCGGAAGGTTCCAATTTCCATGGAAAAATAATTAAAGAAGATCCGATATACTGTATTTGATGATTTGATGATTATTTCGTGTCATCATAGCACTTTTTATTTTATAAATATGGCTTTGCGCTCGAATTTAAAGTTTCAGATGTACCGGTGCTGGTACTCGGTGCTGGAGTGATCGGCCTATTCACGGCCTATAATTTGCTGGAACGTGGATTTCAACGGGTGACAATCGTGGCAGATCAATTCGAGGGGTTAACATCGCATAATGCGGGTATGATTTGTCGTGTTCTTTGTGCATCCTTTATATAATATTAATAACAAGGAGGTTTTATCGATTCGGCGCTCTACGGCGAGAGTGATGATCCGGACACAAAGGCACTGATCAATCAATGTGCGCTTGACTCGTACCGATTTTACATTGCCATTTCACGTGGTCAGAAGTCGGATTTTTTGCCAGAGGCAGCAAAGCAATTGCCCATTTATTTTGATGTTGGAATGACCACCGGTTTGGGTATTTTGATTTTTAGTTATTTTTTAATTGTCGGGTTCGCTTTGTAAGAAATTCTTTGGTATAATTCCATTTTTCATTTTCATAACTCAAGAACTCTACATTGGCCAAGTATTACAAGCGCCCAAGGAAGTGCTCGTCCAGTTCCACGACTCACCCACCCACAGGGCATGTCGGCGGATGGTGGTGTTCGATGACAACATTTTCCTCAATGTGCGGCTTATCATGGGAACATTGCGCCATTTTTTGGAGAAGAGAGGCGTTGAATTTGTGCAGTGGCGGATCAACTCTTTGGATGAGCTAAAAACACATTCAGTGGTAGTAAATTGTGCCGGAATCGGAGCCAGAGAGTTGTGCCACGACAAGGCCGTGTTCCCCGTACAGGGACATCTGATCATGCTCAGAAGTCAGTACCTATCACGAAAAACACAAATATAGTTGGGTGGGATGTGCGTCAGTGTGTATGTGAGATATTGTATATTGGAATATAAATTGTCAGTGAGTTGGGATATATAGGATATATATGTAGTCAGATAAAGAAAATAAAATTTAAGCAATTCCTATTTCCTACTGCTTGAGTCATGCCAACACTCCTTAACTCATTAGTTAGAAGAAAGTATTGCCCTCTAAAATGAGATCATGCTTGTGGGAAAATCATTTATATGATATATGTAATATAAATATTTAATCAGGAAAATAACTTGTGCCATTTACTACGATTTGGACTTTTCGATTTTATTTTTATAAAACCGATAAAAAAACAACTGAAATAAAAGGATAAAAATAAATTTTTCAGGAGATTAAGAATTTTTCAATTTTTTAAGACCAGGAGACGGCCGTGCTGGATTACATGATCATGCACAAAATTGGCGATGGCACCACAAAATCTGGTCATCCCGTGAAGCGCACCTTATACATGTTCCCGAAGAGATCAATAACAGCAGAACAAGAAGATGGGGAAGACATCGGACTCATCGGCGGTACCTTCATCCCGAGTTTGTACAATGAATTTTTAATTTCAAAATTAAAAAATTAATTCGCGGGACACAACAAATTTTTTTTTACTTTTCGGCTTTTTATAGTCGCACTTTTCAAAAATTGAAAAATAATTCAAACTTTATCGTCTATTTTTTTGAGCATATTTAAATCTGGTATTTTTTGACCAATATCACTTTATTAATTTTAATGAATTTCAACCATTTCTTACAACGGAATTTCAATAAAAATAATCTATAATTCCGGCCTGAAGAGGGTAACGCCTCTCAGTGCCGTCAGAGAAAATTTTCAAAAAATACTTGATTTGTTTAACTAGAATTTATCGGGTTTTAATTCCATTTTTTTATTGTGAAATTGAATACTCATATTATACCCAGATGTGAGCGGCAAGAAAAGGCGCAGATAGCGACCATTTTAGCCATAATTTTGGTATAAATAGTAAATACTATGGGATCATGAAAATTATTGTATAAATACTTAGGTTCATGAAAATTTCCATTTTTGGGAACAAAGACCAATTTGCAAAAAAAAATTTTAATCATTTTAGCCATAATTTTTCAAATTTTTTCACATTTTTTAGAATTTTCCATTCTTAAGGATGAATTTTTTTTTCTTTGACACCTATCAAAGTTGACTAAAACTGCGGCTCATTAGCCTTAGCAATGGGCACCCTTAAAAGGCAACAACTTTAGACTGTGGACCAAACACTCTTAATCTGGAAGAATTTGAGCTGATGCTGCACAATGCCAGGGCATGGTTTAAAGGAGAAATTGAAATGTAAAGAAAAAATTATTTTGATGCAAAACCAAGAGGATAGAGTTTACGAACCTGGAAGAAAATTCCTAACCCAAAAAGATGTTTGGATTCGCATTATATAAAAAATTATGTTTCCATATTTTAACATCATTTAGATGATTTTTATTTTCTATCTAACAAGTAAAAAATGAATTAACTAAAAAAATTATTTTAAACCAAAAATAAATTTGTTGATGTATTTCTTACGATTTAATAAAATGGAAAAATTCAATAATTAAAACGTTCAATTACTAACAAAATCGTGGCTTTAATTTAATCCTGTCACAATTTTATCCGCATTAGAGATCCGCATTCCTAAAAAATTGGAACAAAATAAAAAATGATTCACAAAGCATAGGTATTTCCTCTTCTATGAGTTTTCCCTAATAAGGAGTCCTCCTGCCTTTAACCCCTAATAAGGAGTCCTCCTGCCTTTAATCATTTGTCGTAAAAATTGCTATAAAGATTAAAAAAAATTTTTTGTTTAAATGAATATGCCAGTTACTTCTATCAAAATCACAATACACAACAATTTAATTGATTATTTGCATAAATTAATTGATTATTGGCTTTTTTTTTTGTCAATCTTGACCTTGATGACCCAGCTTCTTGGCCTGACAATCTAAAGAAAGGCAGTTGTTTGTCAATTCCATATGTATTACCATATGTTTTTTTGCATATTATTATAATTTTTGGAACTCTACCTCATCACATACCACGGTTGTTTCTGCCAGTATCTGTATATAAAAAAGCATTTTTGTCTCTAAAATTATTTTATTATGGTCATGGCCATAAAGAATGTCTCAACTACCGTATTATTTTTAAATAAATCTATATGTCGAGGCGAATATTTTCTTTAATAAGGGTTACATGCTAGACAAACAATCTTAAGGATTAGAGAAAAGAAAAAAGGAAATATTATTAAGAAGTTCGTTCCAAGATATAGATTTTTTTGAACGGGTGGATACATTCCCCATGGCCATTGCTTTAGTTATAATAAAGACTAGGAAACAATATTTTTGAAAACATTTGCGTTATATTTTTTGTTGTTTTTTTTGTTCATTGCCACATTTTTGAAATTTTGCTTAAGGGTAAAAAACTGCCAATTTTCTTATTGTAGCCACACAGTTCCATGGTTTTATCATTCAGAGGAATTCCCATAGTATCAAGATCGGGATTCTCTCCCCTCCCTTTCCGACTTAAATTCATCTGATTATTTTTTTTTTTTCAAATTTCTCTGATTAATTTTATGGAAATTCCTCTGAAAATTTTGTTGAATTGATTGATAAAAATTACCTAAATTAAAAAATAATTCGGGATCATCTGCCCCCAGTATGCATAATTTTTTTTAAATTCTTTACAAAATTCATTAAGAAATACTACAAAATTGGGATGTTCGATGTTCGAACTGAAATATACAGAAAAAAATGGAAAAAGTGCATTCTTCTATTATTTTTTTAAGAGTATTCTTCTATTTTTGAAAAAAATAATAGTAAAAATTATATTGAGACAAAAACTGAGCAAAAAATAATAATATTTTTAAAATTGGGGCGGAGCTAATATCAAATACGGTATATTTTTTATAAATAACTAATATCACCATCTTCGAGACTCCATTGTCTTGCATAATATCGCGCCAATTCCGCATCACTTGTCCCTTGGTAATCATTGCCTTAAAACATTTTAAAGAATTATGAACCGGAATATTCGTCGTCAATGATGCCTAAAGGGGCGGTTTTTGGTTTTTGGCATTAAAGATTTTTATTATTTTATCAAAGCGAAATAACTCAAAGTTATGCACAATTATAGTTGAATCAGAGAAAGAAATCTCTGCAGGAAATTCAAATGCTGTGTTTACCGCCGTAATTATTTTCTCTGTCTGTGTCTTATGATAACAGAGAAAGAGAATAAGGAAATAGTACATTGAACATAGAAATTTTAAAACAATCGCTTCGATAATTTAAGGAAAAATTTCATGCTAAATACGGAAAACCGGCCCTTTACTTTTATTATGGTTTTTTTTATGTCTATGTTATACTATCGTTTGTATTCCTTTTTTTTGTTTATTTTTTTCGTAAATGGAATCAAATTGAATCTCACGTCAGAGATAGTTGCTCAGAGATAGATCATAGATAGTTTTTGACGCCGATTTCAAATTCGACGTTTTTTTACGTAAAAAATGGAAAAAGCCAATTGACGCAACTTTTTGATGCTGACGCCAAAAATTTTATAATTCAATTTTCTGCATTGAAATATGTAAAAAATTGCAATAAGCGAATAATCTCGCAACTTGAGGTGAAAGGTATACTACAGATAGCGGAATTTTATTTAGTGTCCATAAAGCCAGAACAAAGTGATATGAAGCGAATGATTTTCTCTTCTGTCTCACTTTACCTTTTCGCGGTGAGCGTAAAAAAGGAAAGTGAGAGATTACATTAGCAGACACTGCAAATTCTGTCAGAGAAAGTTCTTATGGACACTAAAATAAATTCCTCCATCTGTAATCCAGCATAGGTCAGTTGCGGGTTCTGACCTAAGTAGTGTTACCTAAAAAATTCTTTTTTTCACTTCAATGCCAAAAAAGACGAAAAATTGGCAAATTTTTTTTGACATCAACGCTAAAAATAGCCAAAAAAAGGCCAACAAATTTTTTCTGAATACCCTAAGGAATTTTTTTTGATGATTTATGAAAACTTATTTTTTATTTTTGACTTCAGCGTCAGCGTCAAAAGTTGCGTCAATTGGGGTCTATTGGAGGGGGCTTATTCCAGTTTTTATGGTATTTTTATAATTTTTGAGACTTTACCAGTGCTGTCAAAATAGAAAATTGCTCGTACTCGTACTTCGTACCGTCAATTTTTTAACTTCGTAATTCGACGCCTCGTACCTCGTACTTGTACTTAATGGCACCTCGTTCTTCGTACTCTTACCGTCAAAAAAGCTCGTACTTTTCAAAAAAAAAGTTCAAAAATTATCAAAAATTCGAAAAAAAATAATTGCATTAAAAGAAAAATTCATTAAAAGATGTATTAAAAAGGTACGAGTCGTACAGCAATCATATTTTTTGGGTCCCCGGTAAATTTTGTAAAATTTACGAGTTGACAGCACTGGACTTTTACCTCTGCCTTGGCCTGTGCTACCGGCGGGTTGGCGCCCATAGCCTGTAAATAAAAAAGTATTTTTGTCTCTAAAATTATTTTATTAATTTTAATAAATAAAAATATATAACAAAATAAGTACAATGGCGACACTTCGATCGGATATTTGAATCCATTTTGATCTCATTTCGCCACACTTTCTCCCATTTTCACACATGGACATTTCATCCCCCAAATTGATCCCATCTCTCATTTTCACATTTCATTCAGTCGTCCCCCGACGCAATTCATTCCTTAATTTGTTTAGTGAATAAATATTTATTGATTGCATTCCTACATACTTTATTTGGAATTAAGGTTCCTACATTGGATTCCTAATTATTTTATTTCTCATTCACATTTCATTGCATTTATTTTCCGACCCGATCCGAATCCCTTTCCATTCTACTAATAAACTGATATGCACTGAAAAAATGTAGGAATTTATGATAATTATTAGTTATGGTTTTTATTATAATTTTTGCATTTTACATTTTATAAAATTAAGAATTTTATGACATTTTATAACTTAATCCAGCTTCTGATTATTTTTATTAGTGTAGGTCGGTATCGGGATCCCGGCCGGGATCCAGAGGTTCGGGATTCGGTATTCGGGATCAAAATCCCGAAAGTGCCAATCCCGATCCCGACCCGGGATCCTGAACTTTTTTTGGGAAAAAATCTTCATTTTTTCTTAAGAAATCTTCGAAATTTTCGGGATTTTTTTCGGGATTCGGGATCGGGATCACTTCCGGCAAATCGCGATCCCGAAAATCGGCCGGGATCCCGATACCGACCTACCCTAATTTTTATAGAAATATTTCTGATTAATTTTATGAAAATTCTTCTGAAAATTTTGAATTGATTGATATAAATTACCTATATTAAAAAATTAATAAAAAATAAAATAAAAAATGCCTATATTAAAAATAATTTTTAATTAAATCTTCTGATTTTTTTATAGAAAATTTTCTGCTTAATTTTATGGATATTCTTATGAAAATTTTGAATTGATTGATATAAATTACCTATATTAAAAAATTAATAAAAAAAATAAAAAATGCCTATATTAAAAATAATTTTTAATTAAATCTTCTGATTTTTTTATAGAAAATTTTCTGCTTAATTTTATGGATATTCTTATTAAAATTTTGAATTGATTGATATAAATTACCTATATTAAAAAATTAATAAAAAAAATAAAAAATGCCTATATTAAAAATAATTTTTAATTAAATCTTCTGATTTTTTTATAGAAAATTTTCTGCTTAATTTTATGGATATTCTTATGAAAATTTTGAATTGATTGATATAAATTACCTATATTAAAAAATTAATAAAAAAAATAAAAAATGCCTATATTAAAAATAATTTTTAATTAAATCTTCTGATTTTTTTATAGAAAATTTTCTGCTTAATTTTATGGATATTCTTATTAAAATTTTGAATTGATTGATATAAATTACCTATATTAAAAAATTAATAAAAAAAAATAAAAAATGCCTATATTAAAAATAATTTTTAATTAAATCTTCTGATTTTTTTATAGAAAATTTTCTGCTTAATTTTATGGATATTCTTATTAAAATTTTGAATTGATTGATATAAATTACCTATATTAATTATATTATTACTAGTTACTGTATATTTTCTTACCATTTATATTTTGTACTGCAAAGTGTCGAGCCAAGTCGTAGTCATTGTCTTAAAATATTTTAAAGAATTATGAACCGGAATATTCGTCGTCAATGATACCTAATTTTTTTCACTTCAACGCCAAAAAGGCGAAAAAATGGCAAAAAATTTTTTTTAGACATCAACGCTAAAAAATAGCCAAAAAAAGGTCAACAAATTTTTCTGATGTCTAGCCAAAAAACGGCTAAAAATCAAATAATTCATTAAGTCAAAATGGACATCAGAATCGGGTTCAGCATCACCCAGAGCAAGATCAATTTAAATCATTTTTTAGGGGGTCGGAAGTGGAAACTGAAACGAAAGGCATTAATTGAGTTAGAACTATAAAAACATCTAACATACGAAACATCGAAAAGTGAGGTATTCGGTTTTTCCCGGGCGAGATGTTCTGTACTAGATGTTCAGAGTTCAGAGCATTTATTACAACATTTCACTAAAGAAAAATCTAACCCCTTTTCGTTGTTTTGTATGTTAGGTGTTTTGTAATTCTAATTCAATTAATGCCTTTCGTTTCAATTCCCACTTCCAACCCCTAAAAATGATATATAAATTGAATTCACAAAATTGTTAATAGGTCTGGGTTTGTGCTGATGAGCTCAAAGCTAATATTAGATTTATCATATGATATCATCTAGTCAATCAAAAATCTAATAAGAAGCCATTACTCAAAAATTCCCTACCCCCCCCCCCTACATCATTGTATTCCTCACAGGTTATTTCATTGATTTTGTCGCTGAATAGTTCCGTTTCGTAGCACTTAAGGCCTAAAAAATTTCTTAACCATTTCTTTAAATAATTTTTAATATGAAAAAGATTAAAATTTTTCTACTTATATTTAAATTTAAAAATCATTTTTAGATGGTGATTGGTGATTAAAAAAAAAGCCAAAAATTCAAAAAAAAGTCATATCTCCAAAAATCAAAAAAGTCGCAAGAAGTGCCAAAAATTCAAAAAAAAAGTCATATTAAAATGCAAGCTAGAGACGTCGGACCAAGTTTAAAATGCGTTTTAGAAGGTTTTTAGGCCATATTAGGCCAGCTGAAAAAAAGTCATTTGACTTCATTTTGGTGCCCTAATCATTATCGATAGAATCACTAATGAAAAGAGAAAAAATAAGATAAATACATCATTAAAAAAATACACCATTGGAACAAATTTAAAATGGGTTTTATATACACGTTGGAACAAGTAAAAAATAATAATTAAATAAATTTAAAATTTATTCACAAAATATTTCATTCCCCTACAGATATACCTAGATATACCTCCAACTTTTATCATTGGACAAAAAAGGGTATACTGTTAGGCCGTGAGTCACCCGTTCCCCCTGTTTCTCCCTTCTCTATCTTTTAATGTACTCTGATCTTCACTCCTTTATCCCCCATCCGATCGCCTTAAAAGGCTTTGATGTTGGAATGTTCGGGGTCATTCATCTCCCCACCGATTTCCTGAGATAAAGATCCCTTTCAGAGATGCGTCATCCATCGGTGGGGGTCGGGAATGGGGATCTAGGGACTGATCACCCCTGGGAACCCATCCTCGGAATGTCCATTGCCCCGAACCTTCCCCGGACCCAAATCCCCAAAGGGTCCCTCCCCGTCGGCCTGACCGGCACGCCGCCACTGGGCGACGCGTTACTGGTAGCACCGGATGGTTACGGCCAAAATGGCGGTAAGTTGATCCTTCGGCCTGGGCGGTTGGTGAAGGAGAAGGTGAGGGATGAGAACTGGCCAGTTCTGCTTCGGCAAGAAAAAGGATCCTAGGACAAATTGAAAAAGAGGCCAATAAAGATGAAATTTCTGCAATTTTTGATGAAAATGGGCCCAAATTCAAAATTTTCTACAGATGGCCAATAAGTTTTTGACAGAAGTATGGGCCTTTTTATGGACACTTAATAAAGCGAATTGATGAAATTTGGCCCTACAAAACTCCTTGCAGAAAACAAAAAAGGGTGGCCTAGATGAAAGAAAAAGGGGTCAATGAACATAAAATTTCTGCAGCTGATAATTTTTGAAAGAAAATGGGCCCGAGTTCTTAGTCTCCCCACATAATGGCCAGTAAGTTTTTGAGAGAAATGTGGGCCGTCGTACAGACACTTTTTCTGCAGAAATAAAGCGATTTTGATGAAAACATGGCCCTGAAAGAAGATTTTTGAGTCTAAAAAAAAGGGCTGGCCCACAAAGATGACTAGAGAAAGAAAAGGGGGCCAGAGAAAAGGCCTTGAATTTTGGATTTTCAAAATGCCTCGGCAGTAAAGAGAATCTGGGAAGTTTTTAGCATCAAAAGTTCCATGTCATGAATTATTAGGCGATGGGTTTTTGTGGATTTTTGCGCTGATTTTAGGGCAATTGGCATTTATACTTACGCAATTCTGGAAGTTGTGAATTATTAAGAAAAGGGGAAAGAAAATCAGAATTTTGCCTGCCGAAGCGATGATTCAACACAGAATGCTCATACAGAAAGTGGGTAAAAGAGAAAATCGATGGACCAACGATGGGGAAAAGATGTGAGTGAGCTGAAAGGAATAGCAAATGGGCAGCTTTGAAGCCCTTGGGGGAAAAGTTGCGGATTTCGGACTTTTAGGTCCAAATTTAAACTGATTATTTTTTGAGGTCTCGGCATTTTCATGATCATTCTTATATCAAAAGAAATGTGTATGATATCCCGAAATGAATTTGAAGAGGGGAGGATAAAGGCGAAAAATGATGGTTCAAAGGAAATAATGAATTTGTGGAAGATATTTGGTGAATGTTTCTGAGAATTTGAAAGGATTTAAAGCAATTCAATCGGAGCCCAATTTTTATCGTAGGTAAATCTTGAAAAGACCTGAAATTTTCGCATTTTTCTTGATTCGAATGAAAGGGATACAGTAATCCCTGGGGAGAATATTCTTGATATTTTGGACTGTGATCCATGTGAGCGAAAATTCCCACTCATAAACTGTCCAGAAAAAGAAGAATATTTTTTTATTACTGTATAGCCTAAGGGGGTAAAGAGCAAATTTTTCTTTTTCCTTCGTTGGAGTCATTAATACGGTAGTGAACAGGGATAACGGGGAAAACACGTGAATACCGTTCCAAGGGATAGGCCGAATAGAGTCTTAGTGGTGTATTCTTTTTCGTGGGATTTCTGAATTAGCAATTTTTAAAAGGCATTTTTGGCAATACACCGATAGGGACCGCCGGAGAAAATTTCGAGATTTTAGAACCATTTCCTTCAAAATTGACTTTTTTTTTCANATCCCGTGATTTTTCAGGATTAGGGGAGAGGATACATATCCCCTCATTTTTCTCTTCGAAAACTAATGCTAACCGATGGTTAAAATTTTGAAAACTTCCGGAAGTTAGAATTAAGTTGATAATTTTTTTTTCTCTCTTTCATTTGTTTATTAGGTATCGTGTTCTGATTTCTTTTTGCCTAGGCATTCCAATTTTTTTTTGAACATCCATGTTTTTCTGAAATATGCACAAAGGGCTAGTATTTCGGCCTGGGATACCCATGTCCAGGAGTCGAACCTGAATTTTTTTTTATAGAGGTGTCGGCAGTCCTGATAGGGACCGCCGGAGAAAATTTTGAAATTTTAGATATTTCTTTAGATTTTTTTTTGTCTTGTTTCTTCTTTCCTCTGTACTGTTCTGACCCCATAATTTTTTCCCTCAGGGTTAGGGGAGGGGACACATAATCCTCGCACCCTTTATCAGACTTTTGAGCATTTTTTTCTTCATTTGCTTTGCTGATGGTCCCATGTTATGATTTCCTTTATTTTGCTTAGGCATACCGAGATTTTTTTAAGGGTTTTCTCAAAAACATATTGATCTTATTTAGGGTATATTGTCTCTAGCATGAATTCTAAATGACTCATCGCAAAAGTGGCCAATATATGCCCAAAAATGCCTGAAGTTTTGGCCAAATATGTCAAAAAATCAAGAATTTTTTTTTTGCACAAACTGGATTCCCAAACTCTCGGTGGTCCCGATTAGAGCCTTTGGAATATTTTTAGACATCAGAATTTTTTTTTTCTCATTTTTCTCTGAAACATTGTACAAAAAAAAACCTGAGGACTTTGGTTAATTTTTTTTCTTCAAATTAAAAAAAAAATCTTTTTCAAATATAACGGTCATATGCATTATGCCCGTAAGTCAAAACATGCAAAATGAATGCACTTTTGGGCCGAAATTCTGAGCATTTTTTCAGATTCTGTCTATATTCTGACAATTTTGGTGCATATTGGTGCAGATCTTTGGAAAATTTTTGGGCATATAAATATCAGGCCATTTTTAGAGGATTTGAATTTCATTTTGTTTCTCCTGTTTAGGCCTCGGCAATTTTTATGATCAATTTTAATTTTTTTTCTCCTTTTCTCTTTCCTTGAGTAGGATTCTTTTCGGAATTTTTTTTCTCTCTTTCTCCGGAAATCCCCTGAAAACTTAGACCTGATTAAGAATTATTAATAGTCCTCCATAAGGATAGAACCCCCATTTTTTTGCACTTTCTTTCCTTTGCCTCGGCATTTTTTTCAGCTCTTCGATTTTATGACGTGAAAGCATGTTGCATTAAAACATTATTTCTAATTTCCTCTTCTCTGATCATTTTTCTTCCCTTCATAATATTTACCCCGAAGCCCAATTGACATTTTAGCCTATAAACTATTTTTTTACCATACAGTTTATGACCAAATATGCGTGTAATACATGTTTTAAGTTATCTGATGCATTCTTGAGTAATTTTTTTTCTGAAATATTTTAGCTTTTCGTAATTTCAGCAATTATTTTGACACTTTGGGCAAAAAAAAAACCCTGATTTGATTATTGAGATTCAATTTTTTTTCCGAAATCCAAAATTTTCTTTCTCAAAATGGTTTTTATTTAGCTTTCGAGTTTTTTTTCTTTTGGTTTGATGATTTTATACTTTCTTTTGGGTTTTTTTCTCAATTTTCCCCTCTTCTCGTCCGTTAATTTTCGGCATGGGGATCCCTAAAGAGAGATGCCATGTGTTCTTCAGATTTTTTTTTCTCAAAATCATTTTCTGCTCCCGGCCCAAAAAAAAATGTATTTGACTTTTCAGCTGTCATTTAGGATCGGAAATGAATATTGTCACATGAATTCAACCAAAATTCTGAATTTGCTATTTGTTTATGTGAAATAGCTATTGGCTTGGGTCAATGGCCCAAGCAAGCTGTCTTTTCATTTTTGATTTCCCGATCAATCCAAATGGAGAAATGTTTTGAAGGGGATTTTCTTCGAGGTAGATAGTTTTTTTTTCTCTCTCCTGATTAAAAAAAATATATATGTATATATATATATTAAAAAAAAATAATATCAGTTTTCCAGATCACTCTCTGTGGTGTGGCTTCGGCAACAATCAGTTTGTGCGACTACTGTATTTTTCTGTTGGGCGTTGTTGGGTCCTTTTTTTGGGATTTTATGCTTTTATCATGTCTTTAACAAAAAGGGGACTTTGGTTTTTCAAAAAAGGGGAAAGCATCTGACTTTCGATTTTTTTTTAAAAAAGAAACATGCCTAAAAAAATTCGGGCATATAGTGGTCATTTGATTTTTTTGTTTTTTTTGAATTTATCAATGCTGGGGAGCCCTTAATATTCAAGAGTAGTTATGGGTCTTATTTGAATATATTTGTTTATTATTTTTTCTTTTTCTCTTGTATTGGGTTGCCTGATCGGGTGTAAGAGCTAACAAAATTGTGCAAGAATCATGTGATTTAAAGTTTCGTTTCCTTTCCTTTGACTCGCTCCTAAAAAGAAATGAGTACTTCATTTCAACAGTCCGGATTTTTATGGCACAATTTTGGTATTCCCTACCCACATATTCATTGTATTTTTGTTCCTTTTCTATGGGTTATCTTATTTTCTTTGCACTTCATTATTCCTGACTCCATCTTCCAGAGTACTTGGCTTCGGCAGACAACAGCGCAGTGTTCGTGAGCAGACATCGAACAAAARAAAAGAGGTTTTTTTTAAAATTTTAWTTGGGCATTGTGAGAGAAAATTGTGGGATCAATAAGGGGGATAAGAGCGAAGCTTTGGCAAGAGAGAGAAAAAGAAATTAATTTGAAAGAGAGTAAATAAAATTTGATATTGCCTCGGCAGTAAAAATGGATGTGGATATCTCGGTTGTGAATAAAAGGTTGTTTGAAAATAAGCCCATGGAAGCTTCGGCAAAAATCTCGGATGTAGCTAGGGTCCACGACGATTTAATCGGCGTGGAGGAGGGAGTGAATAGGAACTGTCGGTCCTTGAACCGACGCTTGACTCAAACTGAAAATCGGACTAGGGAGATTGAAGCTGATGCGAACACTGGCTTTAAGGCAGTGGCCACTAGGATAGATACACTTGGGGAAAGGGTGGATGAGGTTGACCAGAGTGTGGTGAATTTGAGAGCAGAGCTTGAAGCAAGAGATAGACTGGAGTTTGAAGATGGGAGAAGAAGTAGCGGGGGAAATGGCTTGTTCGGGAATTTTAATCGTCCAAACCCACCGGCATTTCCACCGCCGCCACCCCCACCGCCGCAAGCAGCAGCAGTGGGTGCAGCAAGGGAGAATAGGAATGAAAGAGGGCATGTGCAATTCGAACCAATTGCACGTCTAGATGGAGAAATGGATCCTGAGCAAGAAGTGAATATTCTAGCTGATATGGGGTCTGGTTCTCCGCAACCAGGTGTATTCTCTGGTGAATTTGCTTCGGCATTCCAAGAGTGGGCGATGCGTTTCATGGATTATGTTGATGTTTATGGTGGAAACTGGAATGAAACTGAAAAAGTCAATCGTTTGAAACTGCACCTCGGTGCGCACGCAAGAACAATTTTTGAGAATTTGACCCCTCTCGAGAAGGGCAATTTAGTCGCTGCGTTAGAAAACATAAAAACTAAGCTTGATAGTCCGCATTTTAGAGAACTAGCTTATAAGAAGCTAGCGGCATGCTATCAGAGGGATGGTGAATCAGTGAGCGAATTCATTAAACGTCTAGTTCCTGCTAAAAGCATGTTAAAGCACTTCAGCCATTGGAGACAGCTGCCACTGTCGAATCAACTAAGCCAGTAGTAGTGGAAAAGCCATCTCCTAGGCCTGCCAAAATCTCCAGTTGGGAAGGCAAGGGACAGAAGCCGAGTTCAAGCCAACTCCCTTGGACGGCTCTAATGTTCATTATGGCGTTGTCTGCTGTTTCGGCCATCAACCCAGCCATGCTCCCGGAGAAGCCAATGATCTGTCAGACTCAACAACAAGGTGTTCTGTGGGAACTTCCTGAGATTCCGGCGTGCTCAAAAATTAATCTGAAAGCGGATTACACACCCATGACTCAAGACAGAGAGTTATTCTTGCCAAACAGTTTGGAATTCACGTCGAAAGCGTGGGCCTGTAGGAAACTCAAGAAAAACTCAAGAAAATTCACCTCATTTTCGGGAGTGCCAATCGAAGGAAAGCTGGATCCAACTGAACTGGATCTCACTTTGGAGGAGTGTAGACAGATGATAAAACACAAAAGTTGCAGCTTCGGCATTTTAAGAAATCGTGACAATCTGTGGCAGACTGAAAACAAGATTGATGTGACTCCTTGAATGTGGTTTTTCGGTTCCTTTTCGTGGAAAAATGTTTCGAGTGAGAACTGTTTTCTTTTTGAAACGCGGGTTGACTCGCACTTCGGTGCATCTTCAGTTGTCACTCCGTTGGGCTTCGCTCGCGATTGCCCATATGAGAAGGGGAATTGTATTCTTGATGATAAGACAGTGCTGATTTGGGAAGTCAGCGAAACAAAACGCTGCAGTTTTATTTCAATTGGAAAAAGGAGAGGCAAAATCATGGGAGGTGTTTGGCTCACAGATGATGGTGAGCTGGGTCTGACTTTTGAGAATCCTTCCACCGTCGAATCCTGTGGCAAGGACATTGTGGTATCGGATCAGGGATTAGGGTCCATAATTAAGCTTGAGGCAAGTTCGCATAATGCTAACAGCAGAAGAAAGCGGGACACTCGAAAATCGAAGAAGACTCGTAATCCGGCTGACGGATTAGTGACTTCCTCGCAGTTAGCCTCACAATTGACCTATTTGGACAAGGAAATAACAGTAGCAGTGAATTTTGCTTTCACACAAATATTTCGGTCTTTCTGTGAATTCATTGAAGACAATAGACGTTGGGCTGAAACGGCATTTTTCACATCTCCGACTGAACTCTCTCGATCCATCTTTTCGAATCCATACCTTGTTGCTCGGAAAACGGCTAGGACTCTTTTGAAAATTTGGTCATGCATTCCTCTTGAGGATGCGGAATTCGACTATCGTCCAACTAAAATGAGAGATGTCTGCTTTGAGTTCCTACCGATCACAATAAAGACGGAGAGTCAAGATAGATTGGCATTCCTGGACCCATCCACTATGATGGTGCTCCCGTCTTCGAGAAAGGCTCCCTGTGAGGAGTTTCGCAAGTTGATTGTACAAATACATGGACAAACTTTGGAGATTGATCAGGTTGAAGGAAAAATTGCCTCGGCATTCCCAAGCAAATTGAAAGCGCATGAATTGCGCATGAATATGACGAACATGATTCCTTTGATTGAATCTCATGCGTTTCACAAATTGGTACTCTTAAATTTTACTGGCATCAAAGAACATGCTTTTGTAAGTAATATGGTACGATTGAGCCAGATCTCATATCGTATTCAAGAAAGAGATACTGAAATATTGGCAACAGTCTCGCAAGAATGGGAGGAAGTCGAAAACAGCATGATTGCATCAGTCATTGGGGATTACAGGAAAACTTGGCTGATAATCCTTTCGATCCTGGTCTTGATAGTCACTGCTGACTTTGGCATCAGAATGGCATTGGTTTTGGCAGAAGCATATGCAGGGAATGGTCGACTAGGAAGACTATTAATAGGTGATGCGGCACAGAGTGCAACGAGAGAATTAACCAACATTAGTTCGCCTCGTCTCGAAAGGACAATCAAGGACGAAATCTATCTGGAGCCAATCAGACCTCAGTGGCCACCCAAAATTAGATCATTGCGGAAATCAGCTCAGCGTGGGGGTAAGCGAAGGTACGCGGAAACCAGTCTTGCTGCAGTCACCAGTGTGGTAATCATCGTTGCACTATTTTTGCCCAAGGCTGAAGCCTTACCAGCCTCTAACATCAGTACACAGAGCAGCGGCATTGGCTTGCCGATCGCCAGCCCGATTTTGATTCAATTTTTGTTTGTGCTAATCTTTGTCTTGATTCAATACCTACTTGTTTTGGGTTTCCAGTATGCCATTGATGAGGGAGAGGTTCATCATCTTGATGAGGTTGATTCAATTTGCTCAGAACATGAAGAACCGGTTGATTTGTATTTACCTTCGCCTCGGCATGAAAACGGCATGAATACTACGGATGCGTACCAGAGAGAAACTCTGGAATCATTCTTCCGTAGGACTTTTGGCCAAAATTGGGTGTCGGAATCGTTTGATGAAGCGTATTCGACACTAGCACTTATGCTTTTCACTGATTATGCCCTTATGAGGGTAGAGTCTCCCTGTGAAACGGTCAACCTTAAGGCATTAGAAATTGTAGGTCAGCGAGTGTTTGTGGAAGCCAAGGACCCAAATGCTACTACGGAAGGTTTTATAAGACTTGGAACTAATCAAGTAGAATTAGTTCGGTTGGAGTACCACTCAGACACTTCTACTAGGTAAAATTCTATTGCTTCTACTTCGTCAATGCTTAGGCAGGATGAGAACGATGAATATTTTGCTTCTTTGAGCCCGATTGAGGAAAGTTGGCATCATATCGGCAGTATGGGACCAGCCACAAGGATGGCGGTAGCTGAGGTCATGCTAAATGGTGTTCCACTCAAATGCTTAGTCGACACAGGGTCCAGCTCTTCAGTAGCACCCAAATGTCTTGCTGACTATTTAGGAACACAAACTTTTCCGGCCGAGGCCAATTTAATGAGCGCGTCAGGACATCCAGTACGCGTGAGGGAAGCGACTAATGTTAGCTTATCTGTAGCTGGATTCACAGCCGATATTAGGATTCGTCTTTTCGAGAATGATTTATCCTGGACAATGCGTCATTATCACTTCATCCTGGGCTGC
This sequence comes from Rotylenchulus reniformis, assembly GCA_001026735.1. Taxonomy (NCBI): domain Eukaryota; kingdom Metazoa; phylum Nematoda; class Chromadorea; order Rhabditida; family Hoplolaimidae; genus Rotylenchulus; species Rotylenchulus reniformis. Next base: position 6,982 of record LDKF01002417.1, on the reverse strand, counting down.
GATGCGTTTGCTTTGTTGCCTCCGCTGACATTTGACTTTAAGACAAATCAGCTACACATAGGCGGAAAAGCTCTGAATTTGGGTCGACCGGATAAATTGTTGAACAATCTAAGAATCTGTGCGAGCAGCACGGTTGAGCTGAATCCAAATGAGCAGCGCATAGTGAAGGCAAATGTCAAATATCCTCTTCCGCTTAGGCATGATGTGATTTTTACTGAGCTTAGTCAAAAGTTAGAGGAAGATGGCATTGGTTCTCTTCCGACCTTGAGTAAGGTGACGCAGGAAGGTACAATGCCGGTGATTTTGGTGAATCCCACAGAGATTATGGTGCGGGTTTTCGAAGGAACCACTTTGGGTTATGGTCAGGAGGTGACTGAGACAGAACACTGCAGTGTTTTTGCGGATCATAGTGCTTCGGCAGCTGAATGTGAAATCAATGCTTTGGGAAGAGATGAGATTGAAATTGATCCTAAATACAAAATTGACTTTGAAAAATCATCAGTCAAGGGGGTTAATTTAGAAAAGTTAAAAAATCTTTGTGAGGAGTTCTCTGATATTTTTAGCAAGAGCCAGTATGACTTAGGGACTTGTACAGCTGGAGAACATGACATAGTAACGACAACTGAGGAACCCATCGCATCCAGACCGCATAGAACTCCATTCAAGTACAGAGATGAGCTGCAAAAACACATTGATCAACTTTTAGCGTCAGGGGTCATGGTTGAATCGGACACCCCGTGGGTGTCGAACATTGTTTTGGTACAGAAGAAGGATGGTGGGCTTCGGCCATGTATTGATTTTAGAAAACTCAATGAGGTCACTGTACCCGATCATTTCCCATTACCAAGACTGGAGTCAGTCATGGAACGCATAGGCGGTTGCAAATATTACACGTCCCTTGATTTGGCAAGTGGATATCTTCAAATTAAGCTAAGTGAAAGGGCTTCACGGAAATGTGGCCTTATCACTGAAGATAAAGTGTATCAAATGGTAAATTTGCCTTTTGGGTTGAAAAATGCAACCAGCGCCTTTGCGAGAGTGATGGCACATGTTCTGACGGGGTTAGAGAATGTGATCGCATATGTCGACGATATACTGATTTTTACAAAATCAGATGATTTTGATGAGCATTTAAAAGCGATTAGGTGTGTGTTTGAAAGATTCAGGCGTTTTAATTTGAAATTGAGTCCAAAGAAGTGNTGTGAGTGTGGACGGGTATCAGGCCCAGGAGGCGGATATGGTCATTGTAGTAACTACAAGGTCGAAGGCAAGGGAGGGCACTTTGGGAGAGAGCTCTGAATTTTTGAAAGATTCGAGAAGGGCCACTGTCGCATTAAGTCGGGCGCGACATGGTCTGGTGCTGATCGGGGACGTGGATGTATTGAGAGAGGGATCTGTGTGGGGAAGATTTTTGGAGAAAGCGAGTGAGAGCACGCCAATGGTTGGATATGGGTTCTTTGAGGTGCTGAGAGTGGGTGGTTTTAAGCGGGATCGCTTCGGCCAATTGATTTCCGCGGATGGGAGGCTCGATGTCGGAGATGGCGGTTGGTGGCAGCGGCAGAGTGGCTTTGGCCGGCCGAGATGAGTCGTGGCGGCCAGGAGGGTTTGATGTAAATGAGCAAATTAGCCCTAACATCCCTTTCCCCCACAGGAAGCGACCGGCGGCACCGGACGAGGACTGGCGTAGTCTCCCCACATAATGGCCAGTAAGTTTTTGAGAGAAATGTGGGCCGTCGTACAGACACTTTTTCTGCAGAAATAAAGCGATTTTGATGAAAACATGGCCCTGAAAGAAGATTTTTGAGTCTAAAAAAAAGGGCTGGCCCACAAAGATGACTAGAGAAAGAAAAGGGGGCCAGAGAAAAGGCCTTGAATTTTGGATTTTCAAAATGCCTCGGCAGTAAAGAGAATCTGGGAAGTTTTTAGCATCAAAAGTTCCATGTCATGAATTATTAGGCGATGGGTTTTTGTGGATTTTTGCGCTGATTTTAGGGCAATTGGCATTTATACTTACGCAATTCTGGAAGTTGTGAATTATTAAGAAAAGGGGAAAGAAAATCAGAATTTTGCCTGCCGAAGCGATGATTCAACACAGAATGCTCATACAGAAAGTGGGTAAAAGAGAAAATCGATGGACCAACGATGGGGAAAAGATGTGAGTGAGCTGAAAGGAATAGCAAATGGGCAGCTTTGAAGCCCTTGGGGGAAAAGTTGCGGATTTCGGACTTTTAGGTCCAAATTTAAACTGATTATTTTTTGAGGTCTCGGCATTTTCATGATCATTCTTATATCAAAAGAAATGTGTATGATATCCCGAAATGAATTTGAAGAGGGGAGGATAAAGGCGAAAAATGATGGTTCAAAGGAAATAATGAATTTGTGGAAGATATTTGGTGAATGTTTCTGAGAATTTGAAAGGATTTAAAGCAATTCAATCGGAGCCCAATTTTTATCGTAGGTAAATCTTGAAAAGACCTGAAATTTTCGCATTTTTCTTGATTCGAATGAAAGGGATACAGTAATCCCTGGGGAGAATATTCTTGATATTTTGGACTGTGATCCATGTGAGCGAAAATTCCCACTCATAAACTGTCCAGAAAAAGAAGAATATTTTTTTATTACTGTATAGCCTAAGGGGGTAAAGAGCAAATTTTTCTTTTTCCTTCGTTGGAGTCATTAATACGGTAGTGAACAGGGATAACGGGGAAAACACGTGAATACCGTTCCAAGGGATAGGCCGAATAGAGTCTTAGTGGTGTATTCTTTTTCGTGGGATTTCTGAATTAGCAATTTTTAAAAGGCATTTTTGGCAATACACCGATAGGGACCGCCGGAGAAAATTTCGAGATTTTAGAACCATTTCCTTCAAAATTGACTTTTTTTTTCAATTCTCGAATTTTCTTCCCTTTTCCCCCGACCTTCGCAATTTTTGGGCGTGGGGATACATAGCCCTCACATCCTCTAAATCCGCATCTGAATAAGTGTAGGTGTGAGAATTCTCCTAAAACCCGTGTTTCCTTACTCTCTTTTGAAGCCTGTATTATGAAGGATTAGGCTGGGGAGGTTTTAAAAAGAAAGACAAAGAATTTAGAAGAGTAATTATCTAACAAATTTTAGAATTTAGAATAACCGAATTTTCCTGGTTACACTTTAATAAAAATATTTTTACGCAATTTCAGTGTCGCTTCTTCTGTGCGCTTCGGCAGATTTTCATTGGTGACCTAGCGTGTGGTGGTTGGACTGGACAGGACTAGCTTGTGCTTCGGCAATATCAGGTGGGTGATAAGGGTGTCCAAAATTTCGGAATATACCTAAATATGCCCGAAAATTTCGCCAGATATGACCTTTTTTCAAACAGCATACATATTCCCCCATTTTCTCTTCGAAAAATATTTTTCTAAAGAAGCACTTGGTGCAATTAGCACATTTTTTTTTCTTCGGCTCCAAAGTATCCGACGGCCCTGATAGGGACCGCCGGAGAAAATTTTGATTTTTGAATATTCTTTCTTTAGAAAATTGGTCAATTTTTCGTCTCATTCATCTCTTTCTTCGGTACTATTCTTATCCCGTGATTTTTCAGGATTAGGGGAGAGGATACATATCCCCTCATTTTTCTCTTCGAAAACTAATGCTAACCGATGGTTAAAATTTTGAAAACTTCCGGAAGTTAGAATTAAGTTGATAATTTTTTTTTCTCTCTTTCATTTGTTTATTAGGTATCGTGTTCTGATTTCTTTTTGCCTAGGCATTCCAATTTTTTTTTGAACATCCATGTTTTTCTGAAATATGCACAAAGGGCTAGTATTTCGGCCTGGGATACCCATGTCCAGGAGTCGAACCTGAATTTTTTTTTATAGAGGTGTCGGCAGTCCTGATAGGGACCGCCGGAGAAAATTTTGAAATTTTAGATATTTCTTTAGATTTTTTTTTGTCTTGTTTCTTCTTTCCTCTGTACTGTTCTGACCCCATAATTTTTTCCCTCAGGGTTAGGGGAGGGGACACATAATCCTCGCACCCTTTATCAGACTTTTGAGCATTTTTTTCTTCATTTGCTTTGCTGATGGTCCCATGTTATGATTTCCTTTATTTTGCTTAGGCATACCGAGATTTTTTTAAGGGTTTTCTCAAAAACATATTGATCTTATTTAGGGTATATTGTCTCTAGCATGAATTCTAAATGACTCATCGCAAAAGTGGCCAATATATGCCCAAAAATGCCTGAAGTTTTGGCCAAATATGTCAAAAAATCAAGAATTTTTTTTTTGCACAAACTGGATTCCCAAACTCTCGGTGGTCCCGATTAGAGCCTTTGGAATATTTTTAGACATCAGAATTTTTTTTTTCTCATTTTTCTCTGAAACATTGTACAAAAAAAAACCTGAGGACTTTGGTTAATTTTTTTTCTTCAAATTAAAAAAAAAATCTTTTTCAAATATAACGGTCATATGCATTATGCCCGTAAGTCAAAACATGCAAAATGAATGCACTTTTGGGCCGAAATTCTGAGCATTTTTTCAGATTCTGTCTATATTCTGACAATTTTGGTGCATATTGGTGCAGATCTTTGGAAAATTTTTGGGCATATAAATATCAGGCCATTTTTAGAGGATTTGAATTTCATTTTGTTTCTCCTGTTTAGGCCTCGGCAATTTTTATGATCAATTTTAATTTTTTTTCTCCTTTTCTCTTTCCTTGAGTAGGATTCTTTTCGGAATTTTTTTTCTCTCTTTCTCCGGAAATCCCCTGAAAACTTAGACCTGATTAAGAATTATTAATAGTCCTCCATAAGGATAGAACCCCCATTTTTTTGCACTTTCTTTCCTTTGCCTCGGCATTTTTTTCAGCTCTTCGATTTTATGACGTGAAAGCATGTTGCATTAAAACATTATTTCTAATTTCCTCTTCTCTGATCATTTTTCTTCCCTTCATAATATTTACCCCGAAGCCCAATTGACATTTTAGCCTATAAACTATTTTTTTACCATACAGTTTATGACCAAATATGCGTGTAATACATGTTTTAAGTTATCTGATGCATTCTTGAGTAATTTTTTTTCTGAAATATTTTAGCTTTTCGTAATTTCAGCAATTATTTTGACACTTTGGGCAAAAAAAAAACCCTGATTTGATTATTGAGATTCAATTTTTTTTCCGAAATCCAAAATTTTCTTTCTCAAAATGGTTTTTATTTAGCTTTCGAGTTTTTTTTCTTTTGGTTTGATGATTTTATACTTTCTTTTGGGTTTTTTTCNTCCTCTAAATCCGCATCTGAATAAGTGTAGGTGTGAGAATTCTCCTAAAACCCGTGTTTCCTTACTCTCTTTTGAAGCCTGTATTATGAAGGATTAGGCTGGGGAGGTTTTAAAAAGAAAGACAAAGAATTTAGAAGAGTAATTATCTAACAAATTTTAGAATTTAGAATAACCGAATTTTCCTGGTTACACTTTAATAAAAATATTTTTACGCAATTTCAGTGTCGCTTCTTCTGTGCGCTTCGGCAGATTTTCATTGGTGACCTAGCGTGTGGTGGTTGGACTGGACAGGACTAGCTTGTGCTTCGGCAATATCAGGTGGGTGATAAGGGTGTCCAAAATTTCGGAATATACCTAAATATGCCCGAAAATTTCGCCAGATATGACCTTTTTTCAAACAGCATACATATTCCCCCATTTTCTCTTCGAAAAATATTTTTCTAAAGAAGCACTTGGTGCAATTAGCACATTTTTTTTTCTTCGGCTCCAAAGTATCCGACGGCCCTGATAGGGACCGCCGGAGAAAATTTTGATTTTTGAATATTCTTTCTTTAGAAAATTGGTCAATTTTTCGTCTCATTCATCTCTTTCTTCGGTACTATTCTTATCCCGTGATTTTTCAGGATTAGGGGAGAGGATACATATCCCCTCATTTTTCTCTTCGAAAACTAATGCTAACCGATGGTTAAAATTTTGAAAACTTCCGGAAGTTAGAATTAAGTTGATAATTTTTTTTCTCTCTTTCATTTGTTTATTAGGTATCGTGTTCTGATTTCTTTTTGCCTAGGCATTCCAATTTTTTTTTGAACATCCATGTTTTTCTGAAATATGCACAAAGGGCTAGTATTTCGGCCTGGGATACCCATGTCCAGGAGTCGAACCTGAATTTTTTTTTATAGAGGTGTCGGCAGTCCTGATAGGGACCGCCGGAGAAAATTTTGAAATTTTAGATATTTCTTTAGATTTTTTTTTGTCTTGTTTCTTCTTTCCTCTGTACTGTTCTGACCCCATAATTTTTTCCCTCAGGGTTAGGGGAGGGGACACATAATCCTCGCACCCTTTATCAGACTTTTGAGCATTTTTTTCTTCATTTGCTTTGCTGATGGTCCCATGTTATGATTTCCTTTATTTTGCTTAGGCATACCGAGATTTTTTTAAGGGTTTTCTCAAAAACATATTGATCTTATTTAGGGTATATTGTCTCTAGCATGAATTCTAAATGACTCATCGCAAAAGTGGCCAATATATGCCCAAAAATGCCTGAAGTTTTGGCCAAATATGTCAAAAAATCAAGAATTTTTTTTTTGCACAAACTGGATTCCCAAACTCTCGGTGGTCCCGATTAGAGCCTTTGGAATATTTTTAGACATCAGAATTTTTTTTTTCTCATTTTTCTCTGAAACATTGTACAAAAAAAAACCTGAGGACTTTGGTTAATTTTTTTTCTTCAAATTAAAAAAAAAATCTTTTTCAAATATAACGGTCATATGCATTATGCCCGTAAGTCAAAACATGCAAAATGAATGCACTTTTGGGCCGAAATTCTGAGCATTTTTTCAGATTCTGTCTATATTCTGACAATTTTGGTGCATATTGGTGCAGATCTTTGGAAAATTTTTGGGCATATAAATATCAGGCCATTTTTAGAGGATTTGAATTTCATTTTGTTTCTCCTGTTTAGGCCTCGGCAATTTTTATGATCAATTTTAATTTTTTTTCTCCTTTTCTCT
>LDKF01002415.1:4450-20273 GCA_001026735.1 Rotylenchulus reniformis | reverse complement strand
CCGTGCCGCGCCTCAGTCCATTCTCAAGAATTCACACAATGCCACAAATGAATGGAGTGACGCCCATTCGAATGTTCCGTTGAGACCCACAAATGGAGGGGCATATTTGGCCAGGTCCATGACAATGGCACCCGTCGATTCTTATCCGGTAAACAATATTATTTAACTATCTCAAATCAGGGGAGGGATTACAATCAAAATATAATTGTATGGAGGACTATTTAATTTGAAAACAAAATATAATTTCAAACACTTCTTGGAGTTGTATTTGGCACTTGCCTAGCTTGAACAACCGTTGCATCGACAGCACCAGAGTCGCTTCTTCCACCAACAGCCCGGCACTCGCTCCTCCTTGCCCCACTCGTCCACTTCCGCCCCCACACCTCCATCCACTCGCCGCTTCCCACTTTCCATTGCCTCGGATGTGCCCTCGACCATTGCACCGCTCGCAGGCATTGGCTCTCCGATAAGGACCAGCACACCGAGAAGTAAAAATTGATTAAAAAACAATGGATCCATAAAAAATGTAAATACATGATGAAGTTGATTTAAGAATATTTGATTAAGCCAACGAAGAAATCCAACAAATCCTCTCGCATTATCAACCGCGACAACAACCCCTGCATATCACAACATCCATTGGGTATCATGACCAACATCGAAATGCCAACAATACACGATTCGAAGGAATCAACGGCGTCGGAGCCACTTCGGCACCCACATCGCCAATTCCGAAAAGTGAATCGTATAAATTTAGGGGAGGGAGTTTGTCATTTTTTTGTATTTTTTTAGACTTCCACACGGCAATTGCTCAGAGCATGGCCCAGCTGAGGAAGATCCCCTCCAAGGCCAGTGCCTCAACCTCCTGGAATTCGACCCCGTAATTTTTTTTTCAAAATTTGGAATACAATTAGTTCTTTCATCAGATTTTTACTCATTCTCCTTTTCATCCTCCCAATCCATCCTTCAGCCAAGCCCACACCTCTCTGGCCACCCTCTCGGCCCCTGCCAGAAATGCCTTCTCCGCAGTCAACGTGTCCTCTTCCTCCCATCGTCTTCCCTACCTGGAGATGGGTCGTCGCCAGCGAATGTTATCCCCCGAACCATCGATGGTTGTTGAACCCGGACAAATACTGCGCAATTCCAACTTGCAGAGCCGGGCATTCTTCCACGTCGCAAACAGCAACAACATCCACCATGGGACCACAACTCAGGGTTAGGAAAATGTGAAAAAAAAGAAATTGCATGTTGAAAGGCAATTTAAAACACTGATGAGATAAATTTAAATTTTTTAAAAATGTTTTTGGAGTTCTGATTTGCTGCTATCGAATATATCGTTTCGGCACTGTCTAATTCCTTTCTTTTTACATTTTTCTTCCATTACCTTCCTCTTCCTCATATAAAGTGATTATTTAGGTCGTATTCCATATCGCTCCCGTGGTGCTTCCACACCCTCCTTGGACCTTGGCGACTTCGCGAGTATTCGCCGGCGTCGATTAAACGCGGACATCCTCGGCGGCACCGACGACTCTTCCACGGTGCCTTCATCTGCCCTGATTATGCGTTCACTTTCGCCTCCAGTACATGTATAATTTTGAGGATTGTACCTCAATTTTTGATTTTTTTTACCTCGTTTCAGACTATCCCTTAAACCTAAACTTTTCAATTGGACTTTTACAGCCAGTTGCCTCTCCGTCCACTCTGATCTCATCAACTCCACACTGGCCCACTTCTCCGCCCATTTTGGACTCATCCCAATTTTCTGGAGTCCAGACGCCACTCAATGATGTCGCCTATGCCCCGCCACCACTACCACAACAACAACATTATGACCTCACCATTCAGAGGCCACCTGCAAAGAAAGAACCTAGGGTTTTTGCTCATCAGGATTTTGGCCGAAAATTTAAACACTTTTTTTTATTTAAGTTACCCATCCCGGTACATGCCGCCAGAGTTGTGCGACATAGCGGAACTCAAACAATGGCAAAACCACCAAATAAAGTGGGAATTACACTTTGGGATGTATTTTAGAAGAGTTCTTTTTTGGGAAGTGGGAATTGGCACGGAAAGAGAGAGATCGCCGAACAAGAAAAGGCACACAAAGGACACCGGCACATCCCCCGACGGGAAGTTCCTGTTGATCCCATTTGCCATGGCCCCCGCTTCCATTGGTGTGGACACAAGCGATTTGGTAATATAATACATGGGAATTGCTGATCTCTGGTCCTTAAATTATCAAAGGAACCAAAAAAGCCGCCACCTCCGCCGCCAAAGCCAGCAGGACCGGATTTGGAAGCTGAACTTCAACGAAGACGGGAAATGGAACGGATGACCAGAATGAGCAAACTTTCTGCTGAATTTCAGGTGGAGAAAGATTTTTGTATTTATTTTTATTTTTTTAATTTTAAAGTATTGTTTGGGGCATGAACCGGAACATTGTCCCGGAGAGCAACCTCAATTTTTGGAAAAGGCTGAAAGGAATAAAATCGGTAGCATTTCGAGGGTATAATCAGATGCCAATTTTTGGGGTTTCCAGATCGCGGTGTCGATGCCTTCGCTCCTCCGAAAGAACTAATGCACTCATTGGGCACGAGCACATCCAATCTGATCAGAGCCATGGATGCGAAAGTGGGGACGGAAGAAGTCGGAAGGGAAGAGAAAGCTGTGGGGACGGAAGGAAGGGGAAGAAGGGAAGTGAGGTCAATGGAAGTGCAAACGGATGAAGAAGAGAGAGAGAAGAAGAGGGAGGAAGAAGGGGAGGGCACTGTTGCGGAGAATGAAACGCAAACGGATTCGGAGTGGTTGGAGGCGGAGATAGAGCGCAGGTTGGCCGAGGCGGAGACAGAAAGGTGCACAAAGACCGAATTGGTCAAATACTTAATAAGCAGTACAGACATGACCCATAGGCAAAGGGTGGCCCAGAAGCCGGCAGCCCCGTTTTAAGTGGATTATGATTTTACTCCGGATGACTGACCCCCATCATCATCATTCCACCCCCCCCCNAATCCCTTACCTCTATTGTTAGTAGGCGAGAAAAACGTAAAAGAGTCAGCGTGGAGCGGAGCACGGAAACGGATGAGGAGGATGCGCCGGATCAGTTCATCATGATCACTTGCAATAAGTGCGAACAACGCTCCTCCGTGGCCAGCGACGAGTTGTTCGAGAAGATCGTTGTTCCGGCAGAAGAGCAAAAGAAGAGAAAGAATGAAGAGGAGGAGGAAGAAGGAGGAGGAGAACACAACAAAATGCCCAAATTTGATGATGAACTGGATCAGCAACACCACCTTACAGCATCAGCGGAAGAGAAGAGGATAATGGAAGAGGAAGTGAGTGGACGAAGGGCAAAGGAAAGTCCCGATCAGAGGCGTAACCAGGAAATTTTTTTCAAGGGGTGCGAATCACCGTACCTCATTGTTAGGGGAATGGGTTTCCGGCGGAGAATTTTGAAAATTTTTGATGATTTTTAAAAGAATTTGGTCACTTTTCTTCATTGTTTTCAAAAGAAAAATCCCTAAAAAATTAACAGGGGGATCCTTTTGATTTTTTGGTCTTAGCATTTCGGGGGGAGGGGTTAAATGCTTCCCCCCCCCCTGGCTACGCCCCTGGTACCGAGTACCGAAATCCGAAAAATTCTTTTTTTTAATCATAAATTTATGAAGATAAATATGGATCTTTTGACATGGTTTTTTTTTTCAACAAATAGCACTTTCAATTTACATGATTCTTAGCACCGAAAAGTTACCATTTTTAAAGGATTTGCTCTTGGATCTGTGCGTTGAGGAAATCGCTCCGATTCGAGGCATCGACACGATAATTGAGGAGGAGAGAGAAGAAGAGGAGGAAGAAGTTAGGATCCAAGAATATGAACAACGACATGAACAAGATGAAGAGCAAGAAGTCCATCTTCCATCGATTATCGAAGGGGAAGAGCGGGAGAGGAAGGAAGAAGAGAGCAGTGAGGAGGAAGACACAATCACGGAAAGAGTTGTGGAGGGACCAAAAAAGGGGTCAGCAGGAGAAGACGAAGGCCAAAGAGTTGGGATTTATAATTCGAAGGAGATTTGGGGATTTTCTTTTTAAGACCGAAACTGAACTGCTTGAACCGCCCGAGCAGCAAAATCAGCAAAATGTGTCGCCATTGAGCTCGGACGAGGGTTTGGTACTGGCGGACGGAGAGGAGGATTTGGCCGCATTGGATGGACAGGATATGGACTCGGACGGGTCAGAACCATTTAATTCGCAAAGTAGATGATTGCACAGTTGAGCAAGAATTTATTTTGGAAATTATTCTCGCCTTTTGAATGCATTTGTTGTCATTTCCATGATTCATACTTGTAAAAATTTCTTCGATTTTTCAGAATTTCTATCGAAACGGATGTGCAAACGGTGATTTGTGTGGGTGGGACCATAGGCAACCACAATCGGCCCAGTTCGTCCATCTCTTGCACTGATGGAAAAACATCCGTGGCCTCGATGAGTCCGACGGCGGCGCGGACGGAGGCACTGCGGAAATTGTTGACGGTAGGTAGAGAAAAAAAAACAATGAGAGAATGTGAGAAATATGGCATGTTAGAGAAGAAAAAATGAATCTGGAAATGATGGGGGAGATGAAGTGGATGACAAGCGGAAAGCAGAGCTAAGGAACTGCAAGCACTTTCTTTGCCTGTTTTTCTTTTCTTTGCACCTTAATCCTCAATTAATATTTCCTCCAGGAAATACCCAAATATCCTATCAAATAACGATTTAATTTCATTTATTCCAAAATTTAAAATTTAGGCCTATTTTCTTAGGAAATTTGAAATTGTTCTGTTTTTTCTGAGCTTGAGAGGGGATTACCCAGGGACGTAGCCAGGATTTTGGCTTGGGGGGAAGGGGGTCCCAGGCGGCCCCGATAGGGGCCGCCGGGGAAAAGTTTTTTTTTGAAGTTTTATCAAATTTTCTTAAGGAAATTGACCAATTTTTTGCCTTTGGTGAAAAAAATTTTCAGAAAATTTTTCAAAAAAATTTTTTTAACGGGGGGACCCTTTTCATTTTTTCGATCTTGGGGGGATTCCCCCCTTCCCCCCTGCCTACGTCCCTGGGATTACCCCCCCCCCCCGCCCTCTCTCTCTCGCAGCATATATCCATGGCTGGTTCGTTTATATTTAGACGACGAAATATTTTCGCCTTTGTTATATTTTGCCGCCGTACAAAGTGATATTATGGGATTTCGGAAGTGCTTAATCCGATCAAATCTGCTCATTCAGTTTTGACCAATTACCATTAAAGTTGGATTTATAGGAACCACAACGCTACCAACAACCCTTCCAACGAGATGCCGGGACTTATCGTTCCTACCGAGCGGAGAAAGGAAAGGCCAACGATTTGGAATACATCACGGAGAGACACGTAAATCAAAAAGAATCAAATTTACTGCCGAAAAAGCTTTTGAATATGGGACAGAATCATATGAATTGTTATGTTTTTGATAAACAAAATTGCACAAAAAGATTTAATTCCCTTAAGTTTTCTTATAATTCTCTCCAATTTTAATATGAATTTTTCACAACTTTACAGAAAAGCGAAGTGATCCAAGAAGCCGAACCGTCGACGCCTTGTTCATCCGCTGGCCCAAGCGGAGATGGCGCCAATGGGACGCGAAAAGCGCTGAAAGAAACGATCGCTTTGAAGAAGAGTCCCCCGGCAACAGCCTCCCCATCCTCATCCTTCCACATCCCGGACCCGGTGCCGGCACGCATTCCCAGACCCAAATTCAGCAAGTAAATCCAACAAAAATAGCAGATAATTGATAGTTGAAAAAGAATTTAATCGTATGATCAAATATTAAAATGAGAGAAATTATTGAATAAGAAATGGCAAAAGCAAATATATACCAATTGCTAAAATTCTTCTGAATATAGTACAGGGGACAGTTAAGACCGATCAAATTGACCGGAATTTGTATTAAAAATATAAAAAATCAATATTTTTAATAGGCAAAATGCCATTAAAAGAATAGTGTAGGGAGCTTTAAATATATTTAAAATTAAATTTTCATATTAATTCACAGATATTCACCGAATGCAGAACATGCGGAGACACCGGATGAGGAGGCGGAAGCAGCGGATCGACTGACACCGTTGCGCTCGGAGATGCGGGCACTGTCCGCGTCCCTTTGGAGTTCCACGTCGTCAGCGGGAGGCGGAGGAGGCAGTCCGCGGTTGGGAAGAGCACTGATATTCCGGGCCCAAATTGGAGGAGACGAAGAAGAAGAGGAGGAAGGATTTGGGGGAAGAAGAAGAGGAGGAGGAAGAACACCGCAGGAGGAGGAGGAAGAGGACGGCGCAAATTTGGCAGTGGTGGAGGACGCATCCTCAACATCTTCCGAGGGGGCCAGGTCGGAATGGGTGGAGGGTTCGAGAATTTGGACACGGGAAAAACGATTATTTGAAATGCAATTGCCAGGGCAAGTCATCTAAAATGATCGCTTTTGATATTCACGCAAACATATCTCTACCATACCATCAACTCTTACCAATTCAAGGACCTACGAGATGAGTGAGGAGGAGGGTGCCGACTTTGAGCTATCCGCCCCATTACGCGATGCATTGGAAACAATCAACGAAAATGTGCTGATGTTGAGGGGCCAAAAAGAGGCGACAACTCGGACGGAACAGCAAATGCACGAGACGGAATGGGCACACAAAGTGCGAAAAATGGGGGGGGGGAGATTGGGGAAAATATTAAAAAAATATTTGGAAAAATATTTATTTTAAAGTATGCCCAACACGAGTGGCTGAAGCTGGCGACAAAGAAGAATGCGAATTCCGAACTGGTGGAGCACTTTTTGGACGCACTAGAGACATATTCGATCCCGTTGATGGAGACTGTGAGTTGGTCATTAGATTTTTGGGGTTTTCTGTGAAAAATGCTTTTACATTACTGACATAAATTATTATAAAAGGGTCGTATCCATTTATTTTATAAATTAAACGGTTGATTTTTAAACCATGCATTTCATAAGTGGATTTTGTTAAAATTATCAATTTTTATATACCTTATTAGGGAAGTGATTGGCTTTAGGTGGTGAACATGACCGACCAAAATGGAAATACAGCGTTGCATTACGCGGTGTCAAACGAGAATTTTGACGTGGTTTCCGTACTATTGGACTCCAAAGTCTGCAGGGTGGACGAGATGAACAAAGCTGGTTTGAAGGGGGAGGGGATATATATCAATTGATTGATTTATCGATTGATTATGTTTGCTCAGAATAATTTTTTGGGGTTTAGGCTACAGTGCCCTTATGCTGGGCGCATTGTGCGAACTTCACAACGACACCGAATGCGCCATCATTCAGCGTCTTTTCCAAATGGGCAATGTCAATGCCAAAGCAGTGAAGGTACGGGATAAACAAAGGGACTAAAATGCCGAACCAGCGAGGGAGTGAAACTTGGTTAGGTTAGGGTGTCCGATCTGGCAAGTTACGTCACACATTGATTGTGAGAGTTCTTTGGTTCATGTTTTTTGATAATTTCCTCAAAATAATTGTTTGGTTGAATTCATTTTTTAAAATTAATTTTGGACTATCTTCAGCATGCCCAAACAGCATTGATGCTTGCCGCCTCGCATGGTCGTGTTGAGGCCACCAATCTGCTGCTCAACTGTGGTGCGGATGTGAACATTCAGGTGGCAAATTATTTGTTTACGATTACACTAGTCTAATTTTGGGTTTTTTATTTGGGTGTTTTGCTTTCTTTAGTTTTAACTAGAGACCGGACTTAACGTTCAAGCAAGATCTTGAACCAAGATTCTTGAAAAATCTTGAATCTTGAACAATCTTGAAAAGATCAGAAAAGGTTCAATCAAGATCTTGATTCAAGATTCTTGAAAAATCTTGATCTTGAAAAATCTTGACCCAAAAAATTCAAGAATCTTGATCGTTTTCAAGATTTTTTTTATTTTTCTACCAATTAAAAAATATCTTAAATAATAAAAAAATATTTTTTTAATATAATGGAACACATCAATCAACAAAATTTTAAGATTGATAATTGATCATGTTTCAAAAAAAATCATCGCAGTTTCTTTGGCACGCTCTAAAAAATATCTAAAAAATCAAATGAACGGCTAGTGAATGCAGCTCTAAAAAGCAGTACAGTAATAATTATATTAAGTTTACTGTGTTTCCATATTATTTTATTTAAAATAACCGGATAACTTTGTTGCGTTATTCGTAAGGCATAATTAAATACCTTTACATATTTGAGTTACCCGATATTTTGGGGTCCATTCGTTATAATTTAGGTTCAAACCTAAGGAAAATAAGTTTATTAAAAAATAAGGAATACTATTAGCTAAAATGAGCTTGAATTTAGGACCAAAATACTGTGAACTTGGCCAAAATCATTTTATTTTGGCCATAAATTTTCAGAATCGACCATAAAAATTGTCATTTTTCGTGGCAAGATCTTGAATTTCGCTTCTTGAAAAATCTTGAAAAATCTTGAAAAACCTTGAAAAATGGCAAAAGGTTCAAGCAAGATCTTGAACCAAGATTCTTGAAAAATCTTGAATCTTGAACAATCTTGAAAAAATCTGAAAAGGTTCAATCAAGATCTTGGTTCAAGATTTTTCAAGATTCTTGATTCAAGATTCTTGATAAATCTTGAAAAATCTTGTCTTGGTCCGGTCTCTAGTTTTAACTTTATTTTTTAATTTAATTTTATTGAAAGGACGTTGACGGTTCCACCGCGTTGATGTGTGCGGCGGAACACGGGCAGAAGGAGATTGTGAAGATTCTGCTCAAACGACCCAACATCGACGCATCCCTTACGGATTGCGTCAGTTTTTATATATATATTTTTTTGATTTTGGTCTTTCGAATTTTCATTTCATTTTTAGGACAATCAGACGGCATTGTCCATCGCGGTGGAGAACCAGCACCGGGACATCGGGGTGCTGATCTACGCCTATCTGAACTTCAGCCGGCTGGAGAATAACGACCAGTCCGTGTCCATTTGAGGCGCAGAAAAGTGATGTCGACGTCGACGCTCAAAAATCCTCCGAATTTATGTACAAAATCATCCCCAAACCAATGATTCTTGCCTTGGACATTTTGCCAAATTGTACATAATTTTGTATCCAATTCCCCCGATTGGCCCTCAATCCCCCGTCCTTCTCCTTCTCTACCCTTCTGTCTTCTGTGACATGACCCCTCCCTCCCCATTCGTCTCCTTTTTGTTCTCGCTTATCTTGCCATTATATTTTATTCTTTTAAACATTCAAAAATCTTTTTGCACCTTTCAAATTGATTTTCGCTCCGATCATTGACCGTATTCTTGTCTTGACTTTTCTTTTTGTCCTCCATCCCCTCCCCCTTCTCCTCCCCAAATGCTTTGACCAAACAACTCAAATCCCCCCAACCTGTGCAACCTCCGCCGAGAGACCGACTCCCTTCTCTCGGAACGAATGTTTGCCGACCGACCACGGTCTCTGACTGAGTGACTGACTGACTCGGTCCATTGTCCCCCAAAACGCGGATGAGGGGAGGGGAGGGGGAGGGTGGATGAATAATGCACCGGGCGGGGCTCTCATCAGCCCCTTCAAAACTCGACGAGCTAATGAGAGGAAAAGACGAAACCGGAAGAAGAAGGGAAAAGAACGGAAGGAAGGAGAGGAAATTGGCCATAATGGAGGCCAAAGGGTCCCAACCTACAGAAACGCAATTTCCGTATTCCGTTTCATTTCGAGTGGATCAATGCCTCTGAAATTCCTCTTTGATCTATCTACCTTTGCCTCTCGAAAGTTCCCAATCGGGAATACCTATCCCTGTAAAAGACAATCAAATTGCTTTAACAAATTGCCATTCTTATCAATTGTCCTTGGGGAACGGGATTGCAACCAGCAGAGAACCACAAAACACATTGGGTTGCCTTGCTGTGGTTGTGGCCAAATGCTTTTCCGCGATGGCCAAGCGGACATTTCTTTCATTTTTGGAGGGACAAAGTTCGGACGAGCGGGGTCTGTTGTTTGTTGACTCGGCGCTGTTTGCTGCTTGTCCCCCGATCGGCGACAATCCGAAGATCGGCACTTTGTCGGGTTTTGCTCTCCGCTGACGGGTGCCAAATCCGCTAAGGACACCACGGGATCCGCCCCCAAAGAATGCCATTTCGCTGATTGAAAATTGCGGAAGTTTGTGGACATTTTGGAGAAAAAATTCCCTCAAAAGTGCGCACTTTTCCCGGAAGAATTGGCGGGGATTTGGCCACAGAAAGGGCGGAGGGATCAGTGGCCAAGTGTCTGAGCCAAAAGCGATTTTGGCCAAGGAACGGACGAAAGGCCAAGGGAAAATCATTTGCAGACGGGGAAAAGTCCCAAAGGAAAGGAGAAAACTAACCATCGGGTAAAGGAAAGGCGCCAAAATTAAAAATTGCACCCTCAAAAATGAATTTCCTCCTCCCTCCTCCCCCCTTCCCGATCATCGGCCCAAAATGGGTCTTTTCCATCCCATCTTGGCAACCATTCTTCTTCTTCCTCCTCCCTTCCCTCTTCCTCCTCCTGTCTGTTGCTGTTGTCGATTCCTCACATTCCATTCACCTCTTGGGGAGGGGACACCCACTCCACCCTCCCCCCCATTCATTCAGCTTTTCCCTCCGATTGGATTTCACCCTTTCTGTCGTCCCTTTAGAGCGATCCAATGCGCATTCTATGCCTCCACCTCTTCTCCTTCTCCCTCTACCCTACTACCTCCTCCTTACCTCTTCCTCTTCCCTACTTCTTCCCTACCCCTTCCTTCTCCTTCTCCTTCTCCCTCTCTACTTCCTCTCCTTCTCCTCCTCTTCCTCTACCCTCTCCCCCTCCTTACCTCTTCCTCTTCCCTACTTCTTCCCTACCCCTTCCTTCTCCTCTTCCCTCTCTACTTTCTCTCCTTCTCCTCCTCTTCCTCTACCCTCTCCCCCTCCTTTTCCCCTCTCCATTTTGCTCACTTCCTTGCTCATTGGAGGTATTGGGTTCAGCTTTACCCCTTCCCTCCCCCTCCACTCATTCAACCCAATTTTGCCTGGCAAAGAGCTGAAGAGCAAACAAAAATTTTTGTCGGAAGGGGNGGGGGGGGGGAGATTGGGGAAAATATTAAAAAAATATTTGGAAAAATATTTATTTTAAAGTATGCCCAACACGAGTGGCTGAAGCTGGCGACAAAGAAGAATGCGAATTCCGAACTGGTGGAGCACTTTTTGGACGCACTAGAGACATATTCGATCCCGTTGATGGAGACTGTGAGTTGGTCATTAGATTTTTGGGGTTTTCTGTGAAAAATGCTTTTACATTACTGACATAAATTATTATAAAAGGGTCGTATCCATTTATTTTATAAATTAAACGGTTGATTTTTAAACCATGCATTTCATAAGTGGATTTTGTTAAAATTATCAATTTTTATATACCTTATTAGGGAAGTGATTGGCTTTAGGTGGTGAACATGACCGACCAAAATGGAAATACAGCGTTGCATTACGCGGTGTCAAACGAGAATTTTGACGTGGTTTCCGTACTATTGGACTCCAAAGTCTGCAGGGTGGACGAGATGAACAAAGCTGGTTTGAAGGGGGAGGGGATATATATCAATTGATTGATTTATCGATTGATTATGTTTGCTCAGAATAATTTTTTGGGGTTTAGGCTACAGTGCCCTTATGCTGGGCGCATTGTGCGAACTTCACAACGACACCGAATGCGCCATCATTCAGCGTCTTTTCCAAATGGGCAATGTCAATGCCAAAGCAGTGAAGGTACGGGATATACAAAGGGACTAAAATGCCGAACCAGCGAGGGAGTGAAACTTGGTTAGGTTAGGGTGTCCGATCTGGCAAGTTACGTCACACATTGATTGTGAGAGTTCTTTGGTTCATGTTTTTTGATCATTTCCTCAAAATAATTGTTTGGTTGAATTCATATTTTTTTTAAATTAATTTTGGACTATCTTCAGCATGCCCAAACAGCATTGATGCTTGCCGCCTCGCATGGTCGTGTTGAGGCCACCAATCTGCTGCTCAACTGTGGTGCGGATGTGAACATTCAGGTGGCAAATTATTTGTTTACGATTACACTAATCCAATTTTGGGTTTTTTATTTGGGTTTTTTGCTTTCTTTAGTTTTAACTTTATTTTTTAATTTAATTTTATTGAAAGGACGTTGACGGTTCCACCGCGTTGATGTGTGCGGCGGAACACGGGCAGAAGGAGATTGTGAAGATTCTGCTCAAACGACCCAACATCGACGCATCCCTTACGGATTGCGTCAGCTTTTTCATTTTTTTTTTGATTTTGGTCTTTCGAATTTTCATTTCATTTTTAGGACAATCAGACGGCATTGTCCATCGCGGTGGAGAACCAGCATCGGGACATCGGGGTGCTGATCTACGCCTATCTGAACTTCAGCCGGCTGGAGAATAACGACCAATCCGTGTCCATTTGAGGCGCAGAAAAGTGATGTCGACGTCGACGCTCAAAAATCCTCCGAATTTATGTACAAAATCATCCCCAAACCAATGATTCTTGCCTTGGACATTTTGCCAAATTGTACATAATTTTGTATCCAATTCCCCCGATTGGCCCTCAATCCCCCGTCCTCCTCCTCTACCCTTCTGTCTTCTGTGACATGACCCCTCCCTCCCCATTCGTCTCCTTTTTGTTCTCGCTTATCTTGCCATTATATTTTATTCCTTTAAACATTCAAAAATCTTTTTCCACCTTTCAAATTGATTTTCGGTCCGATCATCGACCGGATTCTTGTCTTGACTTTTCTTTTTGCCTCCATCCCCTCCCCCTTCTCCTCCCCAAATGCTTTGACCAAACAACTCAAATCCCCCCAACCTGTGCAACCTCCGCCGAGAGACCGACTCCCTTCTCTCGGAACGAATGTTTGCCGACCGACCACGGTCTCTGACTGAGTGACTGACTGACTCGGTCCATTGTCCCCCAAAACGCGGATGAGGGGAGGGGAGGGGGAGGGTGGATGAATAATGCACCGGGCGGGGCTCTCATCAGCCCCTTCAAAACTCGACGAGCTAATGAGAGGAAAAGACGAAACCGGAAGAAGAAGGAAAAGAACGAAAGGGAGGAGAGGAAATTGGCCATAATGGAGGCCAAAGGGTCCCAACCTACAGAAACGCAATTTCCGTTTCATTTCGAGTGGATCAATGCCTCTGAAATTCCTCGTTGATCTTCCTTGCCTTTCGCAACTTGCCAATCGGAAATACATATCATACATATCCCTGTAAAAGACAATCAAATTTCTTTAACAAATTGCCATTCTTATCAATTGTCCTTGGGGAACAGGATTGCAACCAGCAGAGAACCACAAAACACATTGGGTTGCCTTGCTGTGGTTGTGGCCAAATGCTTTTCCGCGATGGCCAAGCGGACATTTCTTTCATTTTTGGAGGGGCAAAGTTCGGACGAGCGGGGTCTGTTGTTTGTTGACTCGGCGCTGTTTGCTGCTTGCCCCCCGATCGGCGACAATCCGAAGATCGGCACTTTGCCGGGTTTTGCTCTCCGCTGACGGGTGCCAAATCCGCTAAGGACACCACGGGATCCGCCCCCAAAGAATGCCATTTCGTTGATTGAAAATTGCGGAAGTTTGTGGGCATTTTGGAGAAAAAATTCCCGCGAAAGTGCGCACTTTTCCCGGAAGAATTGGCGGGGATTTGGCCACAGAAAGGGCGGAGGGATCAGTGGCCAAGTGTCTGAGCCAAAAGAGATTTTGGCCAAGAAACGGACGAAAGGCTAAGGGCAACTCATTTGCAGACGAGGAAAAGTCCCAAAGAAAAGGACAAAACTAACCATCGGGTAAAGGAAAGGCGCCAAAATTCGGAAATTGAACCCTTAATTTTGGTTTTTGGGAAACATCCCGATCATCGGCCCAAAATGAGTCTTTTCCTAACATCCTGGCAACCATTCTTCTTCCTCCCCCTCCTCCCCTCCCCTATTGCTGTTTTCGATTCCTCACATTCCATTCACCTCTTTGGTGGTGAGGGGACACCCACCCCTCCTCCCCCATTCATTCAGCTTTTCCCTCCGATTGGATTTCGCCCTTTCTGTCGTCCCTTTGGAGCGATCCAATGCGCATTCTATGCCTCCTCCCTCCTCTTCCTTACTTCTTCCTTACCCCTTCCTTCTCCTTCTCCCTCTCTGCTTTCTTTCCTTCTCCTCCTCTTCTTCTACCCTACTACCTCCTCCTTACCTCTTCCTCTTCCCTACTTCTTCCCTACCCCTTCCTTCTCCTCTTCCCTCTCTACTTTCTCTCCTTCTCCTCCTCTTCCTCTACCCTCTCCCCCTCCTTTTCCCCTCTCCATTTTGCTCACTTCCTTGCTCATTGGAGGTATTGGGTTCAGCTTTACCCCTTCCCTCCCCCTCCACTCATTCAACCCAATTTTGCCTGGCAAAGAGCTGAAGAGCAAACAAAAATTTTTGTCGGAAGGGGTGAGATGGTACTCCAGAGGGAAAGAGCGAGAAAAAAAGAGAGAAAAAAGAGAGAGAGATAGAGAGAGAGGGAGAGACCCTGTGGGTTTGGAGTTTGAGCTCCAACTGGTAAATCCTGCTTAGCATTTTATATGTTGGCCTATGGTGCCAAATGGATCCAATTCACTCAGACCGATCAGAGATGATTAAATGGACTCAAATAGGGCCATCAGGTGGGTACTGTAATGGACTCGTGAAGTAAGCAGTGTGCACATTCCCCATTATCATTCATGTCTTTATTTCCCCAAATGGCATCTGGCCTACTGATGCGGCATTGGGTTCTTCATGCCCCTCACCCTCCCCTCACCCTCCCATTGACCAAATTGGCCAATGTTCCAATCGATCGATGGCTCATTCCGCCGTTAACCTGATAGCCTTCTCGGCTTGTTCCTCCCGTGTCGAGTTCGCCTTCCCCCATCCTCTTATGAGGTGGATGTGCAGTTCTGCCGAGTGGTGGCGGATGCATTGACTTTCCTTCCCTTCCTCCTCATCCGTCGATGGTCCTCCCCCGGCTGGGCAAACATTCCCCCTCTCCCCCGAGCTGTTGCTGCTCCCGCGCTCTCGGCCGGGCCCATTCTCGTCTCTCCTCCCCCCTCCCACCAGGCTCGGATCTCCCCTGAAAAGTCCCCTCATCCCCCTCCCAACCATTCTTCCGATCCAAATCTTCCATTGGCCCCATTGGCCACTTATTATTCATCTCTTCCTCACTTTGTTTCTCTCTTACCCTTTAGTTGGGACATTTTTGGGATGAACTTTTAGTGCAAAATGCTCACAACAAGGGATTAAAAGGTCTTCATCTGATGAGATTTGGCGTTTCTTTTTGCTAACTCTTCTATAGGGGTCCATGGGCTAGCTTTGGAAAAAATGGACAAATTTGTATAAAATATAATCTTAAGATTAACGACTTAAAAGGCCAAGCAAGATTTTATAAGTATTTTCTCAAGAAATTTCTCCCAGAAAAGTCTTAAATAATGTTTTGGATAAAATGCTCCGCACTGGGATGACTTGGTGTGACTTGGTAAGTGTTCCGTCCTTTGGTTCATTGGGTTTGTAAAATTCCAGTGCAAGTGCAAATAAAATGAAAATTGGGACTGATTAACCAGCTTTGAACCATCGTGAATATGAAGCGAATTCCTTATTATAGAATTCTACAGAAAGAGTGAATGAATAGAGAAAAAGAAAATCAGACGAAATTATATTTTAACGCAACATGCTTCCGCATCATAATCACAAAGGGCAAAACAATAAATGGAAACTTTTCCATTTTTGCACTGATTATACCCGGGATCCTTACATCATGACAGGGCTTAGGAAAGAAGGGA
>LDKF01002414.1:1438-13375 GCA_001026735.1 Rotylenchulus reniformis | reverse complement strand
GTTAACAGAAAAGTACCGGCTTCTCCTTCTCCTCCCCCCACCAGATCGATGGCACGGCCCACAATCGTCGGTTTATAAGACCTTTGATTATTTTTTACTTTTGCCAATCGCAACATTGCAAAATAGCCAAAAGTGCCAATATATTTAAAATCAAAGGTGAAGAATGTCTTGCGGCTCGGAGATGGATCTCGGCACTTGTTGACCCCGTCCTTTTCCTCCATCAGCAACTGTACACCTCCAACTTCTCTTCTCCCTTCCCTTCCGTCATGTCCCTCCTCTTCCTGATCCTCCTCCAACTTCTCCTTCCGCTCCCCTGCCTCGTCCTCTCCCTCCCCGTCTCCATGCTCTTCTCTTCCTCCTCCAACTTTTACCCTTTGGGCTCTCTGATCCAAAAGACCAACAGGATGAAGGAGGGAAATGGAGGAGGAGGAGGAGGGGCCGAACAGCTCCAACTCCACGGAGAACCACACCCGCAGGCCATGGACCCGCACACAATGGTCACCACCCAAACACCATCCATCACCAAATTCGGCGCTCTCAAACTGTGTCCTCCGGGTGAGAAAAATGGCCAAAAATTGGCGAAAAAAGCAAAATAATAATCAGAATGCTCTTTTCTGTGTCCGACCGACCCCCCAGGATCCAACCATACTTTTGTATCCCTTTAAAAAAACTAAATCCCGAAAAATTCCAATGATTTTCCTCATCAGGCGGCCGTTCCTTCTTCGAGGCCTACGAGATGGCATGTCCCATGCGGCGGCGGCGGAAGCGGCACGCAATGTTCGGATTTGCAAGGCCAGTGATGAGGAGAGAACGAGGAGGAAGAAGAAGGATAGCGGAAGAGGAGCGGAGAGGGATGGAAGATGAAGAACATCATCCAGATGAGGGGGAGGATGGTCGGATGCACTACCGCCCCGCTAACATCACCGAGATCATGCGGATTTGTTGCGCCAGCGGATGCGAATTCGCCGACTTCTTCCCCCATTGCGGACCCTTTTCGGTGTGGTGATTGACCGATCGATCGGAAGGCTAGAGCCATGATCAATCTTAATGAAAATTCTGTCCAAAAACATTCTTTTATAAAATGTTATTTCAAAGTTGAATTTCAGAATTCTAATGGAATCAGACGGTTAATAAATTCTTTCGACAAAATTTACCCTTGTTTTTCGCAGTGGTAAATAGCAACTTTAGGCATCTGACCTTTACCAAATAACAACACATTTAACCAATATTCCTCAAGTGCCAACAATAATGTGTCCTTTCTCAGTAAAACAATAACAAAACAGTCAACACCATCAACGATCAATCGTGATCCGATCAGACACTCTGCTGCACCGGCGGTTCGTACGCGTCCGGCCGGGTCTCGATCTTCTCGCCCGTGGCCGTCGTGATGGCCGCCGCCGCGCCCGCCCCCTCGCCGTGCATTTCCAGCAATTTGCCCAGCTCGAACTTCGGCTTCTTCAGCACTTTGACTTTGCGGATGTACACATCCTGCATCGGGTAGTAGAAGGAGCAGGCCTTCTCGATGTCCTTGCCGATGGAGTCCGGGATCAGCTTGTTCACAACCTCTTTCAGATCACCAGATGAAACCTGAATTTTTGCGATTAATTAATCTAAAAATTGACTTTTGATTAAATTGGCTGTGTATATTAAGGGTGGAAACTAAAATTACACGAAAAGTATTTTGTATTTATAATTTATTTTTAATATAGAATAAACAGTGAATGATTAAAAATCAACCTCTTTCTGCATGATCTCCACCATTTTGGCGCGGATTTGACGCACTTGGGATGCTTTGGCATAGCTTGTCTTCCGAAGCTGATTGTGGTTTTTCTTGGTAAACCCAATGCAGAATAAACGGAGCAAAAAGCCATCCGTAGTCTTCACCGCCACATTGGCTTCGATAAGGGTCTAAATGAACTTTATTAAGCGCAGGACGTATCCAGGATTTGGGTGGAGGGAATCCTGTTCTGTTTTTTTAATCGGGACCACCGCTGAAGAAATTTTGAGAATTTAGTTTTTTTAAGATTTGATCTGTTTTTGTTCTTTTTTCCGGGCTGGGGTAGGAAGGCGGAGAATTCCCCCTTTCCCCACCATCAAACGTCCATGGGAAAACCTACATTTTTGAAATAATATTTTCATACCACCCAAGAACGCGGAATGTCTATAAATTTTTCATTGTTTTGTTTATCATTTTTATGAAAAGATTGAATTTTTAGTTACTTAAACATGAGATCTATATCTTAGGGTGTGTAGAAATATTACTTCGAAGTTTGATTTTAATTTAACAAACTTAAAACACACATGCCACTTCTTGACGATTGAGCACAACTTGTCTCGGGTGAATGTCATCCCGTGGAAGTTGGTCAAGCAAACCTTCCCTTGCACTTCTTCGCAGATCAATCGGAACTTTCTGAACTCGGCTTCGGCGTTGTTCAGGTCGCCAAGCGATACTTCATAAACACGTCCTTTCAAGAAATCGCTGGAAATGCCTAAATAATCCATAATTAACAAATTATATATTAAGAAAAACTCACGAGTTCCCTGAGTCCGGTTGACCAGTGTTTTGCCGACATTCCTATTGGTGAACATGGCCGGAGCTTTGATGTCGTACCAGTCCTTGCGAGTGAAAGGATCAACGGTCTTCTTCTTGGCTCCCTTCTTGCCCATTTTCTTGTTCTTTCCAACCGCCATTTTAGTCGTTTATTATCTGTTATCAAGCTAAAAACTGAACTAATAGGTAGGTAATTTATTTTTAAAGTAATCCTGTGCTAGAAATTCAATAACAAACTGTTTTTTTATCGCTTGGTATGTACCAAACCAAGTTCTTGATTGAAGACTCAATACATGAGTGTTTATAGTAAATACACACTCTCAATCCATATCTATTACTAGCATAGCACTTTCAATTTTAATTCCATTTCATATTTTCGTTTTCACAATGGAATCCATCTACCAAGGCCAAGGTACTAGTACATAACTTGGTAAAATCTAAACGTCTTTTCTATTCTATATTTTCCTTTTTTTCTTAAATAATTTCTTTCAGGAAATCGTTTCAAAAAATATTTATTATCCCAATTCATGATTTCTTTCATTCTTTCTTCTTTCGCTTCTTTCGGAAAAATTTGTTTTTGCATGCCCTTATCCTCTTTCATTCTTATTCTTATCTCACGACTACCCCGAATTAATAAAGTTCAAACATAAATCTAAAAAACTTTCTTTCCATGGCGCTACCAAAATTCGTCTAGTCCAAAATTCGTCTAGTCAGCCAAAAAGCCAAGGTTCGTCTAGTCAGTCAAAAGACCAAAATTCGTCTAGACCAAGATTCGTCTAGAACAAAACTCGTCTAGTCAGCCAAAAAAACCAAATTTCATCTAGCAAGTGAAGTGGAAGGATGCGGAATTCATGTCAAAATTAGAGCTCGACCAAGTGCAGCAGTACGTACACGAACTTCATGAAGTACTTGATGCGTTCTACTGATATTTTTGACGACACATGTTAACTCACGTACCGTACTTTTCTACGAGTTTTTAGTACGTGACTACGTTATACGTGTGATACTCGAATATGGTACGTAAATTGGTACGCGTATTCAGAAAATTTCCTGTAGTACGTGCACGGACTTCTCACGTACAGTATTTTTCACGTATTTTTAGTTGTGAATTCGTTATACGTATAACACTTGTACGTGTTTTCACAAAATGTAGAATTCTAGTCAAAATCATATACGGTAGACGAATCTTGGCTTTTTGGCTGACTAGACGAATTTTGGTCTAGACGAATCTTGGTCTAGACGAATTTTGGTCTAGACGAATTTTGGTCTAGACGAATCTTGGGGCAGCGATTCTAAATAACAGCGCCATCCGAGTAAATGAGCATACGTGTATGTTATAATTGATTAAAACTTTCGCTTCAAAACCAACTCATTTTCCTTTCACATTAAATACAAAAAACCGCTCCTTTATTTTATTCGAAATGGTGAATTTATAATTTCATTTTTTATTGGTCAAAAAAAATTTATTTCATCAAGTTTGTAAAGAAAGGAAAGGGTTCCCTGTATCGAATATGTAAGTAAAATTAAAACCAGGAAATTCAATCGAGAATCGATAAATTTTCCCCTGTTAATTGCATCTGTATGTCATTCAATTCAATCAAGGACATTGCCAGAACCCCTTTCTGATTCTGGCTTTTGACTTTACTTCAATCTTACGATTTTCTTAGTCATTTTAAAATTTTGCACAGTTTTTTAAGATTATGTTATTGGTAATTTTCTACCGACAGCACCAATAATTCCGTTATAACACATTAATGGCAGAAGAAAATTCCCATCAAGGCGACCCAGAAAAGATATTATTTGATGTACCCAAAGAGCCGAAATTGACATACAACAGAGAGGAAATGATGAAAATTCGGAATGATCTAGACACAGTTCAGCAGGATTCAACGCATCGATACAGCAGGGAAGAAATGCTGAAAATCCGTGAAAGTGCATTCTGCCGAACGCGACCCGAATATTTATCAAGGAAATTTGACAAGTATGCATTTCACAAAAAAAACAAAATTTTTTTGGAAAATGAATACCTATCCCCCAGTGGCGTATCCAGGATTTTGCCATGGGGGGGCGGAATCAGGCTAAGAGCCCAAAAAACCCAATTTTTTGCTTCCACAGGGGGGGGGCGGATAAAGAAAATTGAACATTTTTTATTTAAAAATAAAGTTTTTTGTAGAAAATTTACCTTTTTGAGGGGTGGCGGCGGTCCCGATAGGGGCCGCCGGAGAAAATTTTTGAAAATTAGGCCCATTTCTTAAGAAAATTTTTCAATTTTTTCGGCCATGGGGGGGGGCGGCCGCCCCCTCCGCCCCCCCCCNCCCCCCCCCTAAATACGCTACTCGCTACTGCTATCCCCCTTTTAGTGAGGATGGTGTATTCTCGCCCGATAAATGGTTGCAACACCAGTGGCTTTGCGAGGGTGTGGAAAATCGAACTGCGAAAAGAAAACCCAATTCTCAATCCTGTTCAGTCAACAAAGTGGTTAATTCGATATTGGAAGCGGCGGCAGCTTCATCAGCGATGAACAACGACTTGGACCAACAGACTATTCTATCCCCTCAAAGGCGTGGATTTTCATCCGGCTGTAGGGCACCTTCGCCACACGTCAATGGTTTGTGATTAGGGACGTAACTAAACTAGAGGGAACAAGAAAGGGAGAAATTCCCCCGGTCGAGAAAACAGAAAAGTCTAGGCTGGGGAAGGGGGCTAAAGGGGATTTCCCCTCTGTAAATACTTGGTATGTCTGTTAATGATCTATGATCTCATAGCCATTTTACCTTGAAAATGATATATTTTATGGCTAAGTCCTTTTCTAGAATCGGAAAAGCAACAGTCCAGCAAATCTCGATGGAAACACGGTCATTCAAATACCAATGGAATGGATTTCAAACCAGCCTTTGTAATTCTTTATTTATTGCCATAATATAGAAAATTTGTCTTTTAAGCAAAAGTCTGCGTTAGAAGCCACCAGTCGTTCTAGCCGAAGTGGATCTAGCCATAACGCAACCAGCAGTGGGGGTTCTTGGAACGTTTTTGGCTCAAAACAAGGCGGAAATGAAAAATTTGGAGGGGTAAGCCCACGTTTCACCGGGAACTTAAAAAATCCAATCATTTTAAAGAATCGACGAGCGGCTGCCGATCGAGGACGCACAACGACAGAGCGAACGCGGAGTACCAACACGGACAACGAGCCAGTGCCAGAGTGGATGGATGAGGGGCCAGTCTCTGTAATGGATATAATTGAGCTGAAGGGATTTGACGATGATCCGCAGACAACGGAAAAGAGTAAGAAAAGTAATCATTTCCATATTAATTATTGCGCTAGAATTATAAATTTGAAATAGTAAATATCTATTAACAATCTAAAGGATAAATTTTTCGTTTTTAGCATTAAAGATTTTTGTCTTTTTATCGAAGCGAAATAACTCAAAGATTATACACAATTAGGGTTGAATCAGAGAAAGATGATGGCGTTTTTCACATTCTCTGCAGGAAATTCAAATGCTGTATTTTACGCCCTAATTATTTTCTCTGTCCATGTCTTATGAGAAGAGAGAAAGAGAATAAGGAAATATTACAATGAACATAGAAATTTTAAAACAATCGCTTTAATAATCGGAGAAAAAGTTTCATGCTAAATACAAAAAACTGGCCCTTTATTACTAGTAATCCTTTTCTCTATTAATTTTTTGATTTCTTTCTTTATAAAAAATTTAGAACGACGACGTTCAAAGTGCAAAGAATCAAATTCAAGAGTGCATAACGATAATAAGCGGACAGGATCGCCAAATAGACGACAAAAGAGATATTCCGGTGGTTGTATCGCCGACAGCTCATCACAGACTATCATCAACACTTCTCGTCCCTCATCAAGACAAACGCCCCAATCTATCCGATCGTTTAGCGGTGATGTTGAAAAGGATGTATCTGTCAAACAGAAGCAAAATGGATCTCGGCCGAACTCTTTGGCTTCTATAATGCCAATGCAATTCATACAGGTGGTCGATGCGAAAATATTTATTCTCAACTTTTTAAATTAGGCTTCCGACCTTGAATCGTCCATCATCAGAGAACAACAACAAAAACAGCAACAAAAAACTGAGAACATTGGCGAAGAAAACAAGCAACCATTCAATTTATTTAGTGTGCTTGGAATGGTCCCAACGAATCCTGAAAAAGCAGAAAATATTTCAATGAACAACAACAACAATAACGAGGGGGATAACTTCAACAGTAAATTGCCGGAATCAGATGCAGAGTTGGCTGCTGTTGTACTTGGTATTCCATTTGAGCAGCTGGCCAAGGCCGTTGATCCATCCGGAGCTGCACTTGGTTTGGAAACGGTAAAATAAATTTATTAATTACGATTAGTAGTCTGATATTACTGAATTTTTCATTATTCAGACGAAAATGGCAATTAGTCAGCAACCCAGGCAACAACCATCGTCCAGCCGTTTGAGCCGATTTTTCACCAAGACTTCCTCCGCAGACACTAAGGGTTCGTCGAGTACTTCGCCAATTTCTATCAAAGAGATGGAGGACGCACAATTGAATGGTAGCGGCTTGAGCATTTTTATAGATTTCACTAGTTTACATCAAGGAATAACCCTTGGCATTTCGATTATTTTTTTTATTCATTCTTAAAGCCCGATTCGACATGCTCACTCTGCAAGCGCAATTGGACCAACAGCAGCAGCAGGTGCGTAAGCGTGGCTCTGCCGCCGCTTCTCCCCTGCAGCCACCGCCCTCCTTCCTCATGGACCCGCAACAGCGTCCGCCGAGTGCAACTACGAATTTCGCTTTGCCCGTCCAGCAACAGATGCGGACTAGTCCTTTGCAGCAGTTCAATGCTGGTGTTCAGCCTGGCTTCCAGCCTCCATCTTCAATTGTCCCGCGTCCATCTAGTGCCAGTCCACTTCTTCCACCGCAACAAATTCCGTCTCCCTTCGCTTCTTCAGGACAGTTCCAGCGTATTAGTCCTCTGCAAAGTCTGATGCAACAACCACCGCAAAGACCCAATCCGAATATCTCCACAGACTTGCAATACCGACTCTATGCTTTGGCCAAGAAGTTGAGCGGCGATAGCCCGAATATACAACCAGGTTTGTTGTTCAAATATGAAGTTTATATGGAGCTTTACTTTAAAAATTCCGAGGACAGTCAAGATCGGGTCCAAACGAACGAAGATTGAGGGATAGAGTCAGAAGCGGGAACCGGGAGTGGGTCTATTTAGCGCCTTTAAGCCTTTTTAACTCACAATCAGCTCATCGAAATATAGAGAAAACGATTTGGTGTCAAATTATAGAACTAGATGTTTATTAAACGCGAAAAAGGATCATTGAAATCATGATTTTATTGATTATTTTGGCCATAGTTTTTCCCAACTTTGCCATTTCAGATGATCCTTTTTTTGCATTTAATTTGACACCAAATTCTCTAGTTTTTTGAGTTATCGCTTAAAGGCGCTCGGGCCAAACCATATCGCGTCAAAACATACCTCGCCTTCATTGTCAGAGGCCATTTCTATACAATCAACCAAAAAGCACTAGCAAAAATGCCAAAATTCCTCAAAGAAGCAATCCTTACAATCTTAGGGCTTGTATGCTTAAAAATTATACAATTTAGATGCGAATTCATTGCGTATTGCATGGGATATGTTGATGCGTGATCCGGCGATGTGCGAGCTAGCCAGGACTGCTGGCAGAATGGGATCTGGTGTCCCTGTTGCCTCTTCGTCTTCTAAATTTGTACCTCTTCAACCGCCGCCGAATCCTTACCCAGCTCCTCCACCGCACTTCGGCTACGGATCCGGATACATGCCATATCCTCCACCGCCTGCGCACCATTTTGGCCTGTCTCATCCGCGCCAACAACATCCTCAAGCAGTACATCCATTGCAGGTCTATAACAGCATAATTTCATGGAAACTACTAGTAATGAGCAATTTGCTGGGCGTACAAAGAATCGAAATTTTTAGTCCATACATAAGGGGGTGGGAAGTCAGCCGAGTGAGTGGGGAGGAGGTCGGACCCATAAATTGCGAAGGAGTTAAAAATCGCCAAAAACAAAAAAAATGAAAAATTTCTTTGGACCTATAAATTGCGAAGGTCCCACCTTTATTGGCACCTCGTGCGAACGATGATAGGAGCGGTCGACCCCTTCCCTTATTCTGTGTTTTAGTCCGAATTCTTGGTAATTTTTTACACATCTTATTTCACATGATCTACCTGTTCTTTATTAGGTTCAGCATCCATCCGGGTCGTTC
Organism: Rotylenchulus reniformis; assembly: GCA_001026735.1. Lineage (NCBI taxonomy): Eukaryota > Metazoa > Nematoda > Chromadorea > Rhabditida > Hoplolaimidae > Rotylenchulus > Rotylenchulus reniformis. The sequence continues at coordinate 4,562 of LDKF01002414.1, read as the reverse complement.
TATGGGCCTCCTATGGGCAACATGCCGCCTTCGATGCCGCCTCCGGGGCCTTTCCATCAGCAACAACCCTATCATCATCACCCGCAGAAGTCGATGCCCCCTCCGTTGCACTTCCCGCCCTCCTCCCATGCCCAGTTCCCGCCTTCCCCTCATCCTCAGTTTCCGCCTCCGTTGCTAGTCAACAACGCCAACCACAACCATATCACCGGCAATAACAACCCCCGTTTCTCTGGCCAGCAACAGTTCAACCCACCCGTCCAAAATTTGCTCAATTCTCCAGCATTTATGCCAACTTCTGTGAGATTCTTTAAAAAACGATTTAAATCAATCTGATTGATTTGTTCAGGTGATGCGTCAAATGTCCAAAGTGCCGGGAAGCGGATCGGGTGGTGAGGCGGGTAGCGGTTCATCGACAGGTATTAATTGATACCAAATACATGTTGGATCACGTTTTCACAATGAAAGGCGGTGACGGGCGAGTACCTATTCTTCCGGTGTTGCAGAAGATGTTTGACTTAGCCAGTGGACCACCAGCACCCTCTCCAGTTGATCGGTCGAATGGGCTTGCAAGAGCGATTTTGGTAAGGAATTTTCGATGAATATATTTTATGATTTTTAAAGGGACGAGGTCCGGAAGAGGCTGAACCGATTGTGACCGACCAATTACCAGCGTATATGCAGAACAACACAACCCGTCGATCGTAACTCTTTTCTCTCATCAGTTGATGTATACCCTTATTCTCTCTCCCCTGCCCTGCACTTTGTCTTTATTTATCTCTATTTCCTTTTACTCTCCCCACTCTCTCTCTACTATTGCTTTTAACTCTGTCGCTCTCCTTCTTTACTCTTTTGCTTTTAACTCTGTAATTCGTTCCACTGGGGACGAAAATATGTGAAGGGGAAAAGAAAGCTATATTACATAACGGATAAATCCCATTCAATCGCCACAACCATCGACAGGGGAGACATTGATCAGGGGATAGTCAAAGGTTAAAAAGTCAGAGAGGACATGAATTGTTTAAGGTCATTGACAAGAGTTTTCGGGCTTTTCAAACGGGCATAGTCATTCTCCGAAACTGATCAGCTCCGCCTCCTCCCCCTCCGCCACATTGTTCTGCTGCTGCTCTCTCGGTGTTCTCACTTCCTCTCCCTTCCCGTCTCTCCTTTCCTCCACTCTTTCTTCTTCCCTAATGGAATTTGCCACTTCTGGTTGCATGCCAATCCCCGCGGAGGAAGAGCTCCGGCCCGAGTCCGCGGTGTCCCTGCGCGAGCGCACACTTTCTCCGCCGCTGGCACCGCTGATACTTCGCGCGTAGTCCGAAATCTTAAGGGATTGGAATCTTAAATCTTAAGGGAAAACTTAAGAGAGGGATTGATAGAAGAATTCCGGGGGAGTTTAAGGCAAAATTTGGAGTAAAGGGCAGATTACGGTAGAGGGCGAAAGTACGGTGGAAAAAGCAATTTTCATGTTATTATACATACAGATTGACTCTCTCTCTCTCTCTCTCCTACCTCCCCCCATTGTCTCTCTCTCCCCCTGTTTCTCTCCCCTCCCACGCTACCTTGACATTTCCCCCGCCCGGCACATGTCCGACATTGTCAAGGGACCCAACCTTTGACTCGGCCTTCACCCTGACCGGTTCGTTGAAAATCTGAAAATTCCGTTTTTTTCCGCGGCCCTACTTCCCCTCCCTCCCTCGGTGTTAACTTTGAGTTGGCCTCCGCCCGGCTTGTGCTTCGCATTCTCCAACGATCCAACCTTGGACTCCACGTTCCACACCAACTTCTGAGACGGAATCTGGAGCAGGAGAAGGGGTTCAATCCGTCGATGTTTTTCTGATCCGGCACTTCCCCTTTCGGCATTTTTCCTTCCCCTTTCCCCACTTTTTTGTCGCTCTTCGGGATCGGCACCTCCGACTTTGCCTCCACTTTGGGCTTCGCGGTCTCCCGGAAGTTCAGCTTGCGGTTCTCGATTTTCACATTGCCTCCGGCTGAAATTCGGGGCGTATACGGCGGGAAAAGGGAAGGAAAAGGACCTGGCACATGGGCGGCATTCTGCAGGGAGCCGACCTTGGGGGTGGCACTGAGGCGGAGGGGCTGGTGGAAGATGCGCACTTGGGAGGGCGGAGGGGTCCAGTCGGACACGGAACCGACCTTGCTGGAAGGCACTGATTGATCAGTGATCAAGTTGACAAGTCACAGAAATAAGGATGTGCAAAAAATCCAAATTGAGTTAAATTGACCCCATTTTGCTGATCGGATCTTGATCACTCTCGTTTCGGGAGGGGATTAGCGATTCTAATCCGGTGAGATCAAAACTGGGATCATCAGCATCCCCTGGTCCTCCCTCCCGGTTCCTGGCCCCAACCTTTCCTCCCACCTCTTCACATGCGCATATCTTTTGTTCTTCGGCGTCGTCGTTGTCATCAGCGGCGGCACACTTGGCGTCCGCTGCGTTGGCCCATTGGGATGCGAGGCGGCACTTCCTGAGAATTCGAGGGGAATTGGCCAAAAGTTGGGTTGATCATTCGCTTCTTCCCCCTTCACTCTCTCTCTCTCTCTCTCCCCATTTTCTATCATTTTCGGACCTTTCCCCCTCTCCCTCCTCCCCTCCCCAATCACTCACTGCTCCTGCTCCCGTCCCTGCTCTTGGGCACTCCATTCTGTCTTGGCAAAGGTCTGGGCTGTTGTTTCTGCTGTTGCTGAGGATGAGGAGAAGGACGGGGGACGGTGGAGGAGGAACGCATTTTGCTGAAAGGGACAAGGAGGGGGATCCAATCAGATCAGAATTGAGAAGTGATCGGAGGGAAGAGCAAGGGATTAATGATCAGGATCCGAGGACAATGATCATGGAGGAGGGAGGAAAGGGGAGGGAAAGTGATCGGAGGCAAATTATGAGGAGACAGTGGTGATCAGAGAGAAACTAATTAATTGGAGGAGACGAAACCGGACGGACTGACTGGGATCCGGCCTGCCTGGTCAAAAGTCAAAAACAATCAACAGGAGGACAGATCAGTTTCGGAAAGATCAGCAGGGAAAAGGGAGAGAGAAAAAGGACAAACACGCGATGGAGGGAACAGTGTATGAGAGGTAGGGAAAAAGTACCAATCGAAATGAAAAATGC
>LDKF01002413.1:14330-35516 GCA_001026735.1 Rotylenchulus reniformis | reverse complement strand
AGGCCCCCTGGTTGACCCACCCCCTTGCCGAGGTATGATTAGATTAGAATGAAAAATTTATTAAATCAATCGAAAATAACTGCAATGTAATATTAATATCCATTAATAGCCATCAAGTAAAAATTAAAAAATAATTTCCCTGCTCAACTTACTCCGTTGCCATTTTGCGCTTTTCAATGAGCCGAATGGTGAAGTAGAGTTCATGGATATCCATTTGAGTTAGTCCAAGTCTAGCCTTGTTTTCATTTCTTTTGAACAATAATTTCCGCTGAAAATTGGAAAAAAAACTAATAAATGGATGCGCTATGCTCCCTTTTCAAATATAGCTTTTCTGCAATATTTTCAACCATCGATTACATATTTATACATACATTTATTTATTGAGGTATCTGTTTTAATCTTCCTCCTATCTCCTGATATATCTAATGGACTTTATCATAACTTTTCCAATTTTTCCACTCATTGTTTCTATTTATTGTTTCTATTTATATTTTTTAGTTTATTTACATTTATTTTTTTTAAGTTATAATAAATCATAAACGGTCCTAGGCCATAGCGCAATACATTAGACTATAAATATAATAATAAACAAAAGATCTCACAATAACAATCGTAAAACAAATTTTAAAAATTTAGAATGTTGAAAAAATCAGAACTTTAATCAAATATAAGAAAAAATCCTAATTTTCAAGGATTTATTGGGATTAGGCTCCATTTTATTTTTTCTAAATTATCAGTTTAAGTTTTTTCATTTTGTAAACAAAAGTAAATAAAAAAACTCATTTGTATAATGCAAAAATTTAACGCAAAATAACCTTAAAAAATGAGCTTAAAGAAAATTGTATGTTTGAAAAATATTAATGTTGTCGCTGACAGAAATCAAGGATCTGTCATTTTTTGTTAAATTCGATCTATTTTTCGTCTTTTCTTAAAAAAGATATTTTTTCAAAAGTTTGGATTGATCAATGGTCAGAGATCTGATTTTCCATGGGAAATTCCCCCAATTCTACCCATAATCCTCTCAATTCGAGTTGGAACTTTCCCTCCCTTCCCCTCCCTCCCTTCATCCCTCCCCACCTGCTCATCCTGGTTGTCTTCGCCCTCCAGCAATCCTCTCCGCTCTCCACCTTGTTTGGTTCATCCCACAACGCCTGTGCCACTGCTCCGTTTGTCCTGTGCCCATGTTCGCCGTGTCCAGCCCTGATCCGATCCGCCGTGCTCACCATTGCCGATCCGGCCACCTATCTTCCCCTTACCTTTCCTCTGTGTGCTTAATCCCCCCACCCAGCAGATTAATCCTAAGATTTTTGTATTTTTTACGTGATCATTGGCTCCTCCCCCCTTTTTTCTGTATTTAAGGCGAATTTTGTCCATTATTCCTCAGTGGTGCACACTATAAAATTTTGGCGAACAGTTTTCTTGGCGTTCTTTTGCTTACCTACCTAAGGAATTGTCCTCACTGTCGTTCTTACGGTCTCAGACCTGTCCTTAACTCGAAAACTCTCTGAGTTTAGAGTTCCCCTTTTTCGGTCGTCGTTCCTACAGACTTGATCCAATTTCCGAGTCAAGTGTCCTTACCTACCTATCCTACCAACTTCTGACTTTTTTGGAGTTTCCTCCTCAACTTCCATCCCTCGGACCGAATAAATTTTTCCTCCGTTTGGGATCCTTTGTGCACCCAAAAAATCCTCTTCTTTGGCATTCTAACTTTGCCAATTTTGAGTCAAATCCATCCATTTCCCTTTCCCCGTTCTCCACATTTGAGATTAAGAGTCTGTAAGGCTCTACCTTTTTGAGTTAACTCGAGCTAATCATGTCCGCTGCTTTGCGCCGACAGCTCGGACCGGCCATGGGCCGTACCAATCGCCTCTCTCATGAGGCCGACTTACTTTTGGCGGACCCAAACGCCACTGTCCAAAGACTTATGGAAAAAAGCGAACATCTTTCGCGAACTGTTGCGCAATTAAAGGAATATATGCGCCAATGGGATGCCATTATTATGGGCCTAGACCCCGTATCCCGAGCTGCTGAGGAGCAGGTTATGGAAAACTTTCGTTCAAATGAAAATTTTCATCCTGCGGATCTTATTGATTCCGCTCAGGAGGTAATTACCAATCTGGACCTCCGTGCTGATGCCCTACGCGCACCAAATGCAAACCAAGGAGGGCCCCAAGGAGGTCCCCACCACAATAACCCCGGAGGGGGAGTTTTTATTCCGCTGCCTCCAACGGGTTTACTTGATTTTGACGGTAGTCCGTCTAAGTGGGCCACATTTTGGCAGAATTTTGGCGACCAAGTTGATTCACGCCCAGGCTTAAGTGACGCGCAAAAACTTAGTTACTTGATTGGACAATTGAAAGGTCCAGCGAAAGAGCTTATCGAAGGTTATTCGATAACTAATGACAATTATAGAATTGTCACGGATTCTCTGAAATCCCGCTATGGGGATGAAGTGAAAAGGTCGCATGAATTACGGGCGGAATTTTTACGTTTGCCCTCCGCCACTAATAGCCCTAGCTCACTACGATCCCTGAGTGAAGCTGTAGAGCGTATCTGTCGTCAATTGGTGGGGTTGCGCGAGGATATGAATAATAATGAGTTTTTGATCACTGCATTACGAGAAAAGTTGCCTAAAGAGGCTCGTATTTACCTAATCGAAAAAGAGATGGATAGTGGCCATAAATGGTCACCGATGGAATGGAGGGAAGGCCTAATGAAACTGGTCAAGATCAAAGAGGCGGCACAATTGGAAAATGTCCCTCCTCAAGTTCCCCATTCTGCCCATATCCAAAATGGTCGGCATCAATCCACTCACCAAAATGGCCGTCGGCAGAACGGTCCGATGCCCAATCATGATCAATCTCGTCGTGCATTCCCGGTCGTCAACCCATCTGAAATGGGGAATAAACCGAAGTTTAACAATGTTAAGAAGAATTGTTCGCTATGTGGGGATCCTGGTCATCGCCCATTAAATTGCCCCCATTATACTGATGCTCATAAACGCCAACAAAAGCTAATTGAGCAAAAAAGGTGCATTCGATGCATTCAATCAGGACATATGATTAATGATTGTATCTCAAAAGAGATGTGTCCATGTTGCAATGGTCGCCATCATTTGATTGTTTGTTTCCGTTACAGTGGCCAACCATTGAACACACTGAAATTTTGGAAGAAACCAAGGACTGAACCCCCGAAAAAAGAACAGTCCCTCGCAAATCCACCATCCGGACAAGCTTCCTCCAAGTCCGCACCGGTGTCCAGTGTCACGATGGTACCTGAACATCAAAAACCGCCGTCATATTTGATGGTTAAAGAAGTGGCGGTCTACAACCACCGAAATCCCACTACACCTATTACGGTCCCTATTTTCTTTGATACAGGCTCGCAAACAAGTTTTGTAACAACTAGTCTAGTCCAACAAATAGCTCCCCGCAAAGTATCCCGGGAAGAGCTTGCCGTGACCGGATTTATGGGTAATTCTGACGGAAATGTCACCCGCTTTTATTCCCCGATCTATTCAATCATGCTAGCTAGAGCCGATGGTGGTTGGGAAGAATTGTTCCTGAACAGGACCGAAAAGATTACTCCACCCCTCGAGTTTCTAGCTGAACCCTTATATCAAGAACCAGTTAGTCCCCTGGACTCGGTACCTGCGCAACAAATTCTCGAGCCTCAGATTATGATTGGTATCCGAGAATTCTGGCGTTTGGTTCAAGGAAATTCTGGGGAAATTCGACCAGGAATCCATAAAATCGACACAGTTTTTGGCCCAGTTTTTGGGGGAGAAGATAGAGGATTTCCACTCTATACCCCTGATCAATCATTTTCATGTCCCACTATTCGCACCAACCTGGTTTGTCCTGCAATCACTGAAGACATCTCCCGTTTTTGGTCGTTAGAAGCCATCGGGATCGATGATCATCCGGAGTCAAATGATGATGCCAGAGCTCTGGAGATGTTTGAGAAATCAATTAATATTAACAGTGAAGGACGTTTTGAGGTCGGTTGGCCCTGGAAAAACCAGGGAGAATACCCACCGGCCAATTTTAACATGGCTTATTCTCGTCTTAATGGCCTGCTTCCCCGGCTACGAGATTCATCCCAACTTTTCCAAGGATATGAGGACATTTTACGAGAACAAATTTCTCGGGGTATAATAGAACCTGCACAAAAAANGATTTGGCTGGAACACTTATTAAATTCCGAAGCACACCCTACCCAGTATGTGCTGACATTGAGAAGGCCTTCTTAATGATCGGCCTAAAGGAGAGTGACAGGGAATTCACGAAATTCCTCTGGTTTAAAGACTTGAACAAACCGCTCAATGGGGATAATTTGAAAATTTTCCGGTTTCGGAGAATCGCATTCGGAGTGAAGCCCTCCCCGTTCTTATTGGGAGCAACACTACGATACCTCATGGAACAATCCCAGAGTCCGCTTGCTAAGGAAATAATTGATAATTCCCTACTCTATGTGGATAATCTTCTAATACAATCAAATTCTATGGCGGAAGCCAAGGAAAAGGCCATTGAAGCTCAAACTATTTTTTCCAAAGCTAAAATGCGCCTATGTGAATATGTCACGAATAATCCGGAAATTTTAACCGGGATACCAGTCTCGGACCGTCTGGATAACCCAGAACCCTCTATTTTGGGTCTAAAATGGATCCTGGACCAGGACACCATTCGTTTCTCCTTCCCATCGTTTTCTCATGGAGAAAAACTCACCAGAAGAGCAGTCCTCAGCCACATTGCTTCATTTTTTGATCCGTTAGGACTTTGCTCGCCTTGTTCGGTGGAGATGAAAATGTTCTTCCAAACCCTCTGGAGAACATCACAAACATGGGATCAAGACCTGTGTGAAGAAGAAAAGGTTAAATGGAAAAGTTTATGCGATCAATGGCATGAAAAAGTGATTTCCATCCCCAGACACACCCCTTTGGGTATGATGGGTGAAACCCAAATACACGTCTTTACAGACGCGTCGCCTGATGCCTTTTCTGCCCTAGTTTATCTTCGATCTAAGCAGAAATCAGGCATCTTCTCATCCCTTATTTATGCTCGTTCTCGTCTACGGCCAAAGAAAATGGTCATAGATATTCCAGATGGGATGACTATACCCCGTTTAGAATTACTTGGCGTTTTGATAGGAGTAAGAGCCAAAAAATTTGTTCAAGCTCAATTATCCATACCCATTAATTCAATCATTCTTTGGAGTGATTCCAGGATAGTTTTATCCTGGCTTGGTTCGAAGGAACCGGGCCCAGTTTTTGTGGCTAATCGAGTGCGAGAAATTCGCCACCATCGAGACACAACCTTTCGTTATGTCCGAACGGCAGACAACCCTGCTGATCTTGGTACCCGCCCTATCCCACCAGAAGAATTAAAAAATTGTGAATTATGGTGGAAGGGTCCCAAATGGCTAAAGGAAGAACCGGAAGCCTGGCCCGATGAGTTTACCGTTGAATTGCCACCGGAAGAGAGTCCGGAACCGATTGTGGCAGCGGTGGCCAATGTTCTGGATGAACCCCCGACTGATCTGCTGGACAGGTTCAGCTCATGGCCCCAATTGTTGCGGGTGATGTTGCGAGTCCTTTGTTTCCTGTCAAAGACGGGAAAAAAGAGAAAATTGTTTCCCGACTTGATCCCCGATGATCTTTTTTCCAGGGAAGCTAAACAATTGGCCCATGATTTGATCATAAAAATGAGTCAGAGGGGTTTCAGTCCCCCCGTTGGAACTTATCTGGATAAGAACGGTTTGGTCCGTCTCCAATCACGGCTCACCGGCACCGGCAATCCAGGTTTTGAGCATCCATTGGTGGTGCCCAAAAACTCGCCAGTTTGCCGTCTGTTGATCAGACATTGCCATGATCAGCTCCTCCATGCCGGAGTCGACTCAACCCTGAACCATTTTCTAGCCAATTATTGGTGTAAAAATGCACGGAGAGCTGTGCGGACAGAAATCCAAAAATGTCCAACTTGTATAAGGGACCGAGCCCTGAAATTTTCACTACCACCCATGCCTCCTTTGCCCAAAAAACGGGTCCAACCCTCTGCTCCTTTTGAGCATTCTGGGATTGATTTTCTTGGACCGACCTTATTCAAAGTACCCCATGGTAATCCTGAGAAAGCTTGGATCCTCTCAATTACCTGTCTGGCTTGTAGGGCAGTTCACTTTGAGCTGGTGGCTTCCATGTCGGCAGAAGACTTCTTATTAGCCTTTCGGCGGTTTGCTGCCCGGCGTGGAGTCCCTCAAACGCTTCTGTCCGATCACGGGACGCAATTTGTACTCACTAAACAAACAATTGAAAATTGCACAGATTTGCCGATTAAGTGGACATTAATTCCCGGATTCAGTCCCTGGTCGGGAGGAATCTATGAAAGGTTGAATTCCCTAACCAAGAATTGCTTCCGGAGAGTTCTGGGAAGGAAAATTCTCCGATGGGAAGAACTTTNGGTCTCGGGAATATTTGTTGCTCCTACGAGAGAGAAGGCAAATTACTCACAAAGGGCCAAGAGCAACCGCCCATTCTCTCCCAAAAATTGGTCATATTGTGCTTGTAGAAATGAATGAAATACCCCGTAATTTGTGGCCTATGGGGAGAATAATTTCATTACAGGGGCCTGAAAAACATGCGCGTAGCGCAGATATCTTAATGGCAAACGGGCGAACTTGGTCTCGTCCCGTTTCCAAGCTAATTCCCCTTGAAATTATGCTGGAATCCTCTGATAAGGAGAATAATGACCAGGAAGAGGCCATTCCGCCTAATACGGACGAAATTGGGTTACAACCCCCGGATGAACCAGGGGAAATTTTCCAGGAGGAAGTGTCACCTCCGTTGGCACCCCAAATGGACCAACCATCTTCCGGGCCAGAAAATCCAAATCATTCAACTAAAAGACCTACTCTATAACGGGCCAATGAAACGGCTAAGTCCAGGCAAGTCCGCTATAACCTCCGGGGTCAACCCAAAAAACCATTTTGGCTTACCCCCGATTTTGTGACTTCCTCGATGTTAATCCTGGCTTTGGTCGCTCTGTTCCCCCGGATCAGTGCTGACTCATCTGCGCTGTTGACCTGCAATTTAAATGGGGTTGAAGTCGATGCCCCCACAAGGACAAAAAACTTAGAAATTACATGCGACGGAACCCAATATGTGGGGGAATTCAAATCCCCCTTCCTCCTACCTTTACCCGAAGAAAATCTCATTTCCGGGTTTGACTGCACCGTTATCTATTGGTTCAACCGAAATGAGTCCCAAACTTATACAAATGGGTGCGGGCCCATAGAACCCTGCAAATTGATTCGTTGCTATTTTTGTTGGGACCGGATTTTTAATTTCCGATGCTCCCCAGAACTTACCGCAATGATGATTGGACTCTTGGCGCTCACTGTTGGAGTTGTTTTCACATCCATTTGTTGGATGTGCCGCTGGCGCAGAATGTTCCGATGTCGCCGATGGTTCTCATGCAGTTGGTGTCCATGGAGTCGGAGGACAGTGCGGTTTGCGCGATTGCCTAAAAGGCAGAGATACATATTTGAAGAGGAGTGGGACGAAACTCCTCCCGTCACCCCCTCCAGAAACGATCAGTTTGAACTGATCCCCTTGGATGATATGGAATCTTCTATAGGGGAACCCATGTATCATTCAACCCCCTATAATGATAGGCAAGAACTCATTCCCCGAAGGGAAGAGAGAAGATATGGTATGCCTCTATACCAATCTACACCCAAACCCAAATTCCGTCCTTTCACGCCATTAACCAAGTTAGGTTGGGCGCTATCCCCTCACGTCATACTAATCTTTTGCCTCCTTGGATTGGCCAATTCCCAGCCCAGCTCTATCACTGCTCGCACTGAAGAGTGCGAAACCAATTTGAATGGCACTTCGTGCCGATTTTTTAATGTTACCCAGATTGATTTATTGCCCGCTGGGCAAATTGTTGAAACCGTGATTCGGTCCCCAGACCAAAAAGTCATGGGCACACTCTCCTTCCAAATGGAGAGCCTGGTTATCGAGTGTAATCCATCTTTTGAGGGATATGTGAGGTCCTATAGGATCCACACCCTTGCGGATAAGAGATGCCCGGGAATGGGCTCCTGTGTTGAAGACAGGTGCGAAAAGATTCTTCCAAACGAAACGGTCCCGGAATTGGCCGGAGGAAATGAACATCCTGGGAACACATTTTGTTTGGATAGCACTTCATTTTTGCTGAATGGGTGCGGAGGCATATCCCGAGCTTGCCTATTCTACAGAAATTATGCAGTGCCCACCCAGTCTCTCAGTACTTCTGTATATGATGCATTCAGATGCCCCACTTGGAGCTATCGCATCAAAGCGGAAGTCAGCCTGGATTCCCCCGGGCGGCCAACAATTAAAGAGAAAATTGATCTTTATACGGGAAGGACATGGTATTGGTCACCGGCCAATCTGACAGTGACCCCGTACATTTATGGCCAGTCACCTTCCCCGGTATTGTCGGGTTTATTCCTCGGAGGATGGACCAAAGGGGCACTTGTCCCGGAGTCTGAAATCCCTATGCACTTACAATGTGCCTCGGAGTACGACGCCATTACGATGAATTGTGATCTCGCCCCCGGTGTTTGTGATCGTTGTCGCCCAGACCACAGCGCGGGTGTTGTCCGCTGTCAATGTTTCGAGTTGGATGCCGAAAGGTTTTTTGACGACCCGTCCACGAAACTGCCCCTGGAAACAGGAGAATTGACTTTGTATTATAAAAACGATGAGGTTTGGGCCGAGACCCCTTTCGTTCCCGTAAAATTGAGTCTAAAGGTTGAAAATTTGCGACTGGCTATCAATCATGATCTTGCTCAATGCGAGATTACCCCAATATCCTTTTCTGGGTGTTACAAATGCCTAGTAGGTGCTCGTTTCAATTATACTTGCAAATCTACTCTGGGCACCCCTTTGGCAGAAATTTCTTGCCATAATGGCCTTAATTGGGTTTCCCCTTGTACCACCAATGGTTCCAATTCGCACATCAACCTGCATTCTGAAAGGGCCCTAGTGGATACATCATGCACCGTAGTACCCATTTTCATTTGGAAGGTACACTCATCTTTCTTATGAAAGCCAGTCGGCATTTGACCATTTCAGGCCAAAAAGTAGAAAGAAGTTCTGAAATAAACTTCCCAAATGGGGACATGGCTTATGTCCTTTGGGAGCTACTAGGTTCCAAAAGCATTTTTATCACCATTGGTGTGGTAGTAGCAGGGATTTTTGTCCTAGTGATTTTTTGCCGTTTGAACCCCATTTTTTATGGGTATCGGCTTATTACTCGCCTGCTAATTGGCCTATGTTTTATGGACCTGTTCCCCCCTATCCAGTCTGCTGGTCAAAGATCAGCATTTGAAAATTTTGGGGCAAGGATAAACCAAATTTTTCACCCTTACGAAATGTTGGTCGCACTGATCTTAATCCTCATCAGCTTGGCGTGTATAGCGATCGCCATGACTTACTTGATCCTCGATTGGTCACGCCAACATCTCAAAAGAGACAGAGTATCGCCCGGTCCATCAGCACCGATCCGAAGGCGTTGGTGATTGGCATGGGAACATTGCCTGAATGGAATTTTTGTAAAATTAAGCCATGCACAGATCACGATGCCCCTCCCCCAAATCACTGATCGGAGCCTTATTTAAGGACTTTAATTCTCCAGTTCATCATTCGCCCTCAGTTCATTCAGAGGAGCCAAATCCATGATCACCAAAATCCCAATCCCTTCTTTCCGTCCTTGTCCGATCCATTCCCCGACCAAATTTTCATTTCCTTCTTTCATTTTGAGCTTTTCCCTATCCACTTTCGTGGTATTCCCTGCTCAAAATTCCATTTCTTGAGGTCAATTTGACCCAAATTTTCAAGTTTTTAGCAACTCAAAACTTGTCTCATTTTTTTGGACATTAAAACTCAATATTTTCCCTTCATTTCCCCCCCCCCGCAAGGGTCCCCCCGGGGGGTAACAAATTATGCTCTATCATTTAAAAATACCAGTTCTTCGAACTTGTATTGTTCCTGAGTCAGAAAATGACTACTCTCAACCTTATCCAAAAATTTATTCCAATTTTTTAGCCTCATATTCCAATTTCGCCTAAAAACTTCCAAAAATGTCTTCCAAAGCCCAAGTGGTTTCGTTCCCGTCCGGAGAACGCTTTCTTCTGAAGTCGAATGGGGATGTGGTTCAGATTCCACCACAGGTTCATTACCCCAGTTAAATTTCCCCATAAATTTTACCTTATAACCCCTATAGCTTGAACAGGCTTCAAGCTCTTCTTCCGCTTCGTCCTCCAATTCCTTTCCCCCGTTGGCAATGCACAACCCCCCGCCAGTGGTACAGAACACCCTTCCGGTTGTGCAAAACAACCCCCAGCAGATGGGGTACAACAACCACCCTCAAATGGGTCGGAACAACCGTCAGAACCGTGCTCAACCGGTAAGCACCAAACCCCGTACCATTCCTGAAATTAGCATCAACCCAATTTTTTGTCCTAACAGTACCCCTCGGGACGTCCTAACCAAGGCCAAGGCTACCAGCCCCGCCACAACAACTCTAACATCCAAGGCCGTTCGGGCCCCCAACCATCCCGTGAAACCAACGTGGGTGTGATGAAGGAGTTGTTGGCCGAGTTCCGTGCCTTCCGCGCCGACTTCAATGCGCGCTTTCCACCTTCCGTGGTCACCGAGGAGGTTGAGGACGCTCCATCGGCATCGGCTGGCCAGGATCCGGCTCCACTCGAGCAAATTGATCTAAATGGCGAGAATTGGGCCGATTTGTGCGAGAAGGAGAACAAAGAATGAAAATTGCCCGGGGGGAAGTTCTGTCGCTGACAGAAATCAAGGATCTGTCATTTTTTGTTAAATTCGATCTATTTTTCGTCTTTTCTTAAAAAAGATATTTTTTCAAAAGTTTGGATTGATCAATGGTCAGAGATCTGATTTTCCATGGGAAATTCCCCCAATTCTACCCATAATCCTCTCAATTCGAGTTGGAACTTTCCCTCCCTTCCCCTCCCTCCCTTCATCCCTCCCCACCTGCTCATCCTGGTTGTCTTCGCCCTCCAGCAATCCTCTCCGCTCTCCACCTTGTTTGGTTCATCCCACAACGCCTGTGCCACTGCTCCGTTTGTCCTGTGCCCATGTTCGCCGTGTCCAGCCCTGATCCGATCCGCCGTGCTCACCATTGCCGATCCGGCCACCTATCTTCCCCTTACCTTTCCTCTGTGTGCTTAATCCCCCCACCCAGCAGATTAATCCTAAGATTTTTGTATTTTTTACGTGATCATTGGCTCCTCCCCCCTTTTTTCTGTATTTAAGGCGAATTTTGTCCATTATTCCTCAGTGGTGCACACTATAAAATTTTGGCGAACAGTTTTCTTGGCGTTCTTTTGCTTACCTACCTAAGGAATTGTCCTCACTGTCGTTCTTACGGTCTCAGACCTGTCCTTAACTCGAAAACTCTCTGAGTTTAGAGTTCCCCTTTTTCGGTCGTCGTTCCTACAGACTTGATCCAATTTCCGAGTCAAGTGTCCTTACCTACCTATCCTACCAACTTCTGACTTTTTTGGAGTTTCCTCCTCAACTTCCATCCCTCGGACCGAATAAATTTTTCCTCCGTTTGGGATCCTTTGTGCACCCAAAAAATCCTCTTCTTTGGCATTCTAACTTTGCCAATTTTGAGTCAAATCCATCCATTTCCCTTTCCCCGTTCTCCCTCCACAAATGTTTCGATTTATTTTTTTAATGTTTAGGCTTTTAAATATTTTAAGCCTCTATGAGATTTTTAGGCATTTTTATTTCATTTAGACATTTTGTACTCTAATGCATAGCGAATATATTTACACTTTTCGCACTTTGTCAGAGCACCAATATAACTTCAAAAAAAATTGTTAAAATTTTATAGCAAAAAGCATTTATGATTTTTGGGGAAAATACTTAGCACGCAGTAAATATCCATGAAAATCTTTTTGAAAATTGTATTTTTAAATAAAAAGATATTTAAAAGATTTTTTGTCATGTGGTGCGAAGAAAATATTTTTTATTAATATAATTTTGGTTCCATGGCATTATATTTAGGGATGCGGATGATTGTTATTGTTATAAAAAAATTATTGTTATAAAAAAGACAGTTTTATCAATTAATTTAATTTTTAAAATTAATTATAAAAAAACTTACTTCATACTTCACAGGTCTAGTAGTATAAAAAGATACCTGAAATTTTTTTAAGAGTATATATTAAAAACAATCTTTATTATGATCAAAATTACTAATTGCCAAAAAATCGCTAAAATGATTATTAAAATTTTAAAGTAAATGAATATAAAGAATTAATATATATTTTTTCGGTGCTGGGTCGTTTGATCCGAATGTGCAAGAATGGATAATATTATGCATGAATACATTACAAAATGTCTAAAAATTTTACTTTTCGGACTCGTACACCAGTGTGTCCCATTTTAGAGTCCCTACTTGTTAGAGATCGTATGTTATCAGGTTAATACAAGAATTCTATTAGAATATAATGTGATAAATCAGCCTAAAAAATTCTCTTTTATTTAAAATTCTCAGGTGCAGACCTAGGTATCTTTCTCAGATTTTTAACATGGCTGTAAAAATTTTCATAAGGCTTTAAATTTCTTCGGAATATTCTAAATTATTTCCAAAGGTTTATGTCTAAAAAATTGCATTCTTTGTATTCCATTTTTTGAGACTTTGAAAAAGTTAGAATAATTTTTCGGAAATTTATATAAGGATAAAATGGGTACTTTAAAATGGGACACACTAATGTATGAGTCCGAAAAGTTGGAGCATTTTTTGGTTTTTATAAAATTTTTAAACATTTTGTAGTGTGTTCATGCATATTATCCATAATACATATTTTTTCATATTTTATACATTTCTGAATTATACTATGTAATTTTGCTTCGATTTTTGAGAAATGAGTTATCAACATTTAAAACCAACTTCGATGATTTCCTGTTTGTATTCCTTCCAACACCAAATCAAAATTTCGGCCATCGGTTCATTTGCATCCAATTGGTTCACCGGTCCATGAATGTTTTTAATGCCAAGATAACTGATATGATTGTCAAAATAACCAATGGTAAATTCCCTTAAAAAATTATTGTGTTAATTAAAAAAATTGCCTCATCTTTTTTCCTGTTAGTTAAAAATTTAATTATCGATAAAAATTGGATATGAGTGCATGTTCATAGGTCAAAAATGCCAAAACCAAAAGGTCTCCAAAAACTTTTTTGAACTAGGCCAAAACTTCCAGCGATAAAATTGTGCAAAATTTTTTGCTCCATTCAAATTTTTTCAAAAATATTCTAAAAACAGGTTATTTGCTAAAAACAGGTTATTTTTGTACGAATTTTAAAAAACAAAAAATACCAGAAAATAGAGCATAAAATTTGCAGAAAGCTTAAAAAAAAGTTTTTGGAGAAACTTTTAGGTTTTGGCACTTTTTTGTAACGTTATTTTGGCATTTTTTTGCACCGATCCAGCACCCTATTTCCTTTTTATTCATATTCTGTCTTTTTTTACATGTTATTTTTTTGCTTTAGAATATGGCTATAAGTTTTTAAAAGCATTTAAGGGAAATTATTTTTACAGTATTTAAAAAAACAAAATGAATATTTTATGGATTTACCATGAGGTTTGATGTGTTTGGAAACCAAGTAGAAGTATGTTCTGTCCCGGGCATTGCTTCGGCACGAAAATACGATGTTCAGGTGCAACAATGGAATATTCGTTGTAGTCACACATTATGGAATTTTAATAAACTTCGAAAGAAAATGCATCAATTAGGTCTTCATTTAAGTGCTGGGTCGTTAAAAAAGAGGCCAATGTGGCCAGTCTGGCCTAAAACTTTTTTGTTAGACTTGTTAGACAAAAAGTATAAATGACAAAATTGTTCAGAATTTTATGCTGATTCGAAAAGTATTTTTATTTTTCCGAAATTCGGCCAAAAAGTTCGAAATTTTCCCGAACTACCAAAAATTAGGGTTTTTAGTGGATATTTTGAACTTGCATTGGTATGAAATTGCGGATTTCTTCCTTTTTAGATAAACTATTAAATATTCCTTGATAAAAGCCTATTGATCTGATGAGTTAAAATATTTTCTTACTATTTTTCATTTTTTGCAATACAAATGAAAAATTTAATAGATTAATCCTTAAAATCAATTCCATGGACATATTCCTGTAATTTATAAAGGAATTTGAATTATGTTATATTTGGCGGTTCCAATGTAGTGATTGCTTTTAAAATGCTTTTTAAAAATTTATTAGATATTATTTGTATATTTTTAATTTAATTGCATTTTAATGACAACATTCATAATTAATTGTGTTGGAGAAATAAAAAAAAATTCTAAAACAAAATAAATGAAAAATCCATTAAAAGGTACATATCATGTAATTAGTTGGTATTATATATTCCAGTGGCAAAGAATTATTATTCAAATTTATGCCTGCGGCAAAATTTTCTTTTCTATACTCACAATTGATGAGATTTTTTGTCCTAAATAAATGACTAGGTACCAGTGTTGTGCACTCGTACTCGTACTTGGTACTCGTACTAAAAAACGAAGTACGAGGAGCTCGAAAAATGCGGTAGTACGGAAAAGTCCCTAGTACTTTCCGTTAACTTTTTTTCCGTTAACTTTTTTCCGTAGGTACTTTTCCGTTAACGGGGGCGTGTCCGGTCATTTGCGCGCCATTCGTTATAACTCGGTTCAACAGCAACCTAGAGAAATTTCTTTGACGTCATAAAATAAAGCAAAAAATTAGCTATACAATGAGCCTAAGCCCATTTAGATTTGTCCATTTTGAAAAAAGTTATGGCCAAAATACTGTGAATTTGGCCAAAACCACCTATTTTGGCCATAACTTTTTTCAGAGTGGACCAATTCGAATGAGCTTAGGTTCATTTGGTAGCATATTTTTTGTTCTATTTTTAAATCAAAATCATTTCTCTAGGTTGCTTTTAAACCGAGCNCAAAACTAAATAAGAAATGACTTTAAGTTTTATAAATTAATATTCTTAAACAATCAAAATACGCGCAACAAAAAATCTCGTACAAAAGGGTATGGCGAAAATTCGAGATTCATATTAACTATGCCTAGAAATCTTATTTAATTTTATTTTTAGGAGAAGGAAGATTTGCTTATTTTTATTTCGTAAATAGTTCTGCTCTAAACTGGATAGCTGTTGGAAAAAAAAGATATTTTTGGGATAATGAAACAAATAATAATCTCAGTTCCGTTAGGCTTTGATGAAAACATTTTATAAATTTTCAAGATTTATTGAAACAAATCTTTATCTTGCGTAAAGAGAAAAAATTGATACAATTTTGAAAGAGGAAAGAATTCCCTAAAAATGGTTCAAAAGTTGATAGAAATAAAAATGAGCTGATAAATAAAATCGCAAAAATTATTCGTTGTCGCAAATGCGCGAAAACAGATCGTGCAGCAACTCCATGCTAAACTGGCCCTTTTTAAACTTTTCCGCATTCGCTTTGTAAAGGGTGCGCAACTTCACAGGTCCAATTGAAAGAATCCAGTCCTAAAATTTTCAAAAATATGAGTATATACTAATTAATATTATTGAATTAAAAATTAATTTGTTTAGGAAAAAATATTAAATTAGAAATAATCTTTTAGAGGGTATATATATATAAGCTGATTAAGCTGAATATTAAAATTTTGTTAGTTTTCTTTTACAAATATTTTATACAAAATTGTTATAAAACAATTCGGAAACTTCATCATATGTGTTTATATTTTGTTAAAATACAGAAAAGAATACTTATATTTTTTTATTACAAAAAAATCTCTCAATAGAATTAAAGTATTATGGAAAATTTAATATATTTGAATGCTTTTTACAATTTTTATTATTTTTTTTCGGATTTAAACACCTTCAGCTTGTTGAGTCCGTAAGTATCGGCGAGTTGAAGACGCTCAGAGATTGTCAATTCAACACAATTCGTCAAGAGTTCTTCACAACGGTCCTTTGCCAATTTCACCTTAAGGGAGTTATAAGATGAAATTCTTATCTAAAAATAATAATTTTTACAGAAATTTTGTAATATTTTAAAGAAACTAAATGATAGTTTTTAGCGATAACGACTATGATAAGCCCACCTCATAGTAATGCGCCAACTCAAGCACTCCAACCACATTGTGAGCTAAAATGAAAAGAAATTAAAGAAAAACATTTGATAAATTACTGTCGATAAAATTTTATAAAACTATTCTATTGCTGTGGTTCAAATTATTTATCTAGAATAAAATTAAATTACCAGATTAATTTCTAGCACCATATTTTTATAGGCAAAAAATACGATGAAAAAGAAATTTTGAAAGAATAATTACTTTAGAAATATTATAATAGTGATAATAATAAAACCCGTTTAAATAATTTATGAAACATCTTTTTAAACGTACGATTGGGCTGGAACTTCTGATCCGGATCAATCACCTCCAAGAATGCGCGGAAGTGTTCCGGCTCCGCGTCCTTCACCTCCACCTTCCGCTCCGCTTTCTCGCGCATTTCGTCCGTGAGCATCGCGCGGAAAACGGGCGAAATTTGCATCAGACGGTGGACGGACACGACGAAATTCTGATCCCCGACCGAAATGGTGAAGGCATCGGAGGCATACAACGGAGGGCAAAGACTTGTAAATTGGTGAAATAATTAAAATAATTAAGTTTGGCAGAATATGGTCAAGAAATTGAAATGCGGTAAACCAAGAAAGTTCGGTAAAAATTAAGATTTTTAGGTCAAAAAGTCTACGAAAAGTTTTTCCTTTAGTAAAGGTTAAAAAATAATGAAATTTTTTATAGGAAAATTTAAAATTTTGAGATTTAAAATAAAGAAAGCTTTTTAATGATAAATTTAAAGTAAGCCGTAAAGGAGAAAATATACAATAAAATTTTCTAAGGCATAAATAACCCAAAAAGCTTGAAGTTCAAAAATTTAGCTGGTGTCAAATTAAAAATTAATTTGTAGTTAAGCTTAAAAATTTATATTACACGAATTTTCATGGAATTATTAATAAAAATATGCAAAATTTACTCATTTGCCTCTTTGCGTTTCTCGATGAGTCGAATGGTGAAATGGACATCATCAACATCATACTTGAAAATGTCTAGTTGATTTGGAGAAAAGACAGTTTTATTTTCTTTCCCGTTGAACAATTCTTTCTGAAAATTTGATAATAAATAAGCCTAAAATTAAAAAGATCGATAATAAAAAGATATAAAACAGATTAAACCAGTGGCGGTCTAAATAACAAAAATATGGATTTAATTTAATTTTTCTTAATCAAAAATAGTGGTATTTTTGTATTTGAGAGTTTTAAAGTAAGAAAGTTTTCAATTTTCAAATAGGATTAAAAGTATTTTTTTATATTTGAAAGAATCCCAATATGATGTTATAATTGAGCTACCATCAAATTTGTCACGATTTTCACGTGAGATTCCCTTGAAAACTCGAAAATTGATTCGCATGAATTTTTTGCTATACAGCACAATCTAGCCGAACATTAAACAAAAAGTCCCGAATTTCTCTACACTCCGCCATCATCAGTCGATTTAGAAAAGACATTTAAAAACTTATCAGATATTTTAAATTTTATAAAGGAAATGTAAAAGTTTTGTTTTTGATACCAAGTACTGATTTTGGGCTCATTTTTAATTTTTTGGAAAATTTTAGATTTTGAGCAGCCCTTTTTTTAGGCATCAAACCAACCTTGATGATTTCCTGTTCGTTATTCTTCCAACGCCAAATCGCAATTTCGGCCAGCGGTTCATTTTCTTCCGATTGGTTCACCGGCGGTCCATGGATGTTTTTGATTTCAATTCCATTGACAATATAATTACTATAGTAGTTAATATTAAATTGCCTAAAATTAATTTTGCTATTTTCTAACTGTAAAATAATTTATAAGTTTTACCATGAGGTGTGATGTGTTTGGAAACAGAGCACAGTTGTACGTCTGTAATTTTCAACGGGGTATGGCTTTGGCACCAAGACACAATGTTCAGGTGCAACAATGGAATACTCGCGGTAATCACACATTTTGTATAAATGGAAGTGTAATTTATTTTCTTAAATAATTAATTGGATCTCTGAAACCTGAATTCTAATCAAGCTATCTAATCGAAATTATGCCCTGCATGCTATTTTTTTCACTTTAGAATATTGCCATAAATATATAGTTGTTGAAATTAATTGTTTGTATTCTATATAACATTAAGAGCATTTAAGGGAAATTATATTTGTTCATAAGTAATTATTTAAAAAATGAATATTGTATTAATTTACCATGAGATCTGATGTGTTTGGAAAAAACAAACTAGAAGTTTCTTCTGTCCCGTGCTTGGGCACGAAAATATACAAAAAAATGTCCCAAAAGAACCTACTCTTAGATTAAAATTGATCCATTAAATTTTTTATAATCATCGGCTATTAGTTATACATAGGTACCTAAATTAATTGAATTTATGGGGACTATTTTTATGGATACTTAATAATAGGGTATGGTGAAATTTCGAGATTCATAATAAATATATCAATGTCTCGAAATCCTATTCTAATTTCATTTTTTTGAGGAGAGAAGATTTGCTTCTTTTTTTTCTTAAATCACCCTACCCTAAATTGGATAGCCACTGAAGATAAAAAACAATTTTGAGACAAAGTTAAAAAATACAGATTTCCCATTTCCGGTAGGTTTTGAATAAAATATTTTATATATTTTCAAAAATTATCGACAAATCTTTATCTTTCAATGATGCAATTTCGAGTGAGGGAAAAATACTGAATTGGTTCAATATCGATACGAGATAAAAACGAGTCAATAAAAAATCGGAAATTGAAACGAAATGCGCGAAGTCAGATCGTGCATCAATTCCATGCTAAACTGGCCCTTCTTAAACTTTTCAACATTCTCTTTATAAAGGGTACACAACTTCACAGATCCAATTCCGAGAATAGAATCCTAAAATTTTTCAAAAAAATTGATTCAACAATTATCCTCATACTCATAAGAATTTTTTTGATTATTCTTTAATTAAAAAAAATTGTAAGTAATTTTGCTTACTCTAAAACATCAATACTTGAATATGTTGATGAAGAGTAAAACTTGTATTATTTTAATAATATAAATTTATTAAAAGACGAATAAGACGAATAACAAATATTTGGTGATTTTTTTTTCTGAATTGAACTAGTTCGGAAATTTGTTTATTTGTGTAAATGTTCCATTTTTTAAATTAAATTTTTCAATTTTAACTACCTTCAACTTGTTGAGTCCATAAGTGTCGGCGAGTTGGAGACGATCAATGAGTGACATCTCCACACAATTAATCAAGATCTCCTCGCAAAGGTCCTTTGCCAAGTCCACCTTGGGAAGATTGTATATATTTTATTAAAAAAATAAAATATATAACGATTATTTTATTGATTAAGGATAATAAAATTTTTATTGATTTTGGATGATAATTTTGATAAGCCCACCTGGTAGCGATCAACCAATTTGAGTACTCCGACCACGTTAAGAGCTAAAAAAATAAATTGCAAAAAGAATTGAAGCAAGAAACTATTAAATCATGAACTTAGTCAATAAACAAAATAAAAAGAAAAAATTCTAATATTTATTTATAAATAAGAATGATTTAATTCAAAAAAACGGATGAATAATAAATTTTTAATGGAATTATTCTTTTTATTTTTAACCACTTAATTTTTCTGGTACGCTATTAATCTACATTTATAATAAGCGCAAAATGGAAAATTTAACTTATTTTTACTATCAGGGGAAAATATTATTAACTTGAGATAGGTATATGTGTTGATAAAAATAGTCGTTAGTGCCCGTAATAAAGGTATATAAAATACAAAAAACTAAAGATATAGCTAAAATAATTTAACTCACGATTGGGGTGGACATTCTGGTCCGGATCGATCAGCTCCAAGAATGCGCGGAACTGTTCCGGCTCTGCGTCTTTCACCTCCACCTTCCGCTCCGCCTTCTCGCGCATTTCCACCGTAAGCATCGCGCGGAAAACGGGCGAAATTTGCATCAGACGGTGGGCGGACACCACGAAATTCTGATCCCCAACGGAAATGGTGAAAGCATCGGAGGGCAAAAATTCGGACGGAGGACAAAGCCTGCAAAATATGTTGAACATGATTAAAAGTGGTTAAGTTTGGCAGAATATGATCAAGAAATTGAAGCGCGACAAACCATAAAAATTCGATAAAAAGGATATGGTACTTTTTCACTTTACCCCTCCCCCTCCTGGAATTTTTTTCTTGTCAAATTCGTAATAATAGTTGCGATCCGGGGGTTTTCACATCTGCTGAGCTCGAATCTGGCTTTAGATTAGTTGTATGATTTCATCAAATCTATGATTTTGTCATATTTTTCTTTGTTTCAATTTTATAGTGACATTGTGTAAGGCTATGCGAGGAGGATTAAAAAAGATGACAAAATTATAGATTTGATGAAATCACATGACAAATCTGATGCCAGAATCGAGCTCAGCACATGCGAAAACCTCCAGATCAATTCTAAAATTGTTTAGTTTGAAAAGAAAAACTTTTTAAAAAATCGGGGGGGGGGTAAAGTGAAAAAGTACCAAGGATACATTTTAGGTCGATAAGTCATTTTAAAATTTTTTTACTTCATTATATATAGGTCATTTTTAAAATAGCTAAAAATATAAAAAATAAATTCTTAAAATAGAAAAAACAATTTTTTATAGAGAAACTTAAAATTTTGAGATTAAAAATAAAGAAAGTTACAAAAATAATTTTGTAGTTATAAGCTTAAAAATTTATATTACTCGAATTTTCATGGAATTATTAATAAAAATATTCAAAATTTACTCATTTGCCTCTTTGCGTTTCTCTATGAGTCGAATGGTGAAATGGACATCATCAACATCAAGCTTGAAGATATTATTTGGTAGAGATGGATGAAAGACACACTTATTTTCTTTTTTGTTGAACAATTCTTTCTGAAATAATGAAAAAATTGCAAATTGAAAAACTTAAAAAAACAAAATGAGTGATATTAAAAAACTGATTATACAAGCAATAGGGTGCACATCATTGCCCCGCCAGACAGGGGCGTAATAAAAAAAAATTTTGAAAGGG
>LDKF01002413.1:0-11123 GCA_001026735.1 Rotylenchulus reniformis | reverse complement strand
TTAAAAAATAGTGCCAAATGGGGCGTTAAAAAATATCAATGCAAAATTTTGGCCGAAAACTTTTTTGTTAGACTTGTTAGACAAAAAGTATAAAAGGCAAAATTGTTCAGAATTTTATGCTGATTCGAATGGTATTTTTAATTTTCCGAAATTCGGCCAAAAACATCGAAATATCCCCTAAAACCATATTTTTAGGTATTTCTGGGAAAATTTCGAACTTTTTGGTCGAATTTCGAAAAATTAAAAATACCATTCGAATCAGCGTAAAATTCTGCACCAACTTTGCCTTTTATACTTTTCGTCTAACAAGTCTAATAAAAAAGTTTTAAGGAAAATTAATTCTATTTTGGCGGTTTTCGCCGAAACGACTCAGCACGGTAAAAGTAGAATATTTCTTCCCAATGTCTTGCATAATTTCTATACGAATTTAATTCCGAACGCATTGAAATATAATTGGAAATTTTTAGTTTAAATTTTATTTCGAGAACAAAAATTGTTTACTTATTGAGGAGACACATCCGTTAAAAATAAACTTACTTGTTAAAATCATGATTTCTGAAAACAAATTAATTTCATTAAACTCGAAATGCAAATACATATGGTTCATTTCCATACGCATTGATTTTGCCGAAGGAAATGAATTGATGATTTTGCTGTGGAGGTAAATATGACAATGGCGGAGAGTAAAAACAGCAAAAGAATAATACAGGAATCAATGGATTGGCGAAATGTGAGTTAAGTAATTTCAAATCAAGATTCAAGACCTTTTTGAGGGGGTGGCAAAATTAATTAAGCCTTGTAAATCGAATTGACTCATTTTAGTGCGGCGGTCACTTCGGCGTTTTGCATACTAAGGTTCTTTCAAATATAAAGATTTTTTTAAATTATCGGCTTCAGACCATTGGAAAATATTTCTTTTAAGAAAACTATACTATATATTGTTTGCAATTTTAACAATTTTTTGTTTATATTTGGCCCAAAAAATTATTTATTAGTTACTAAGTACTTCTTGATGTCCACAATAATTTTTAACCATTTGCTTATGGAAGGACATCTGAAGTATGAAGAAAACTTCTATTAAACATTAATGTAAATATTTGATCTCTTCAAAATTTACAGGATACAAATCGTTTTATTTTGGTATAGAAAAATGATAATGTTCAAAAATAAACAAATTTAAAAATAAATAAATAAATAAATTCTAATATTTATTCGTTGTCGCTTATGTGCGATGTCAGAACGTGCAGCAATGCCATGCTGATCTGGCCCTTCCTGAACCTGTAAGCATTCGTTTTGTAAAGGATGCGCAACTTCACAGATCCAATCGATAGAATTGACGCCTAAAATTTTTCAAATCAAATTGTATATCTAGGATTGAACAGTTCCGTCATCGAAAAATTTTCTAATTGATTTTACCAAAAATTCATAAGTAATGGTGAAAAAATGCCAAAAAACAAAAAATAAAAATAATAAAAAAATAAAATTTAATAAAGTTTTAAAGTTTTATTTTTTCATTGATCTAAAATTAATATATATGTTGTAGCCGATTCTGCATTTCAGCCGATTCTGCATTGGTGAACAGAACATTGCCAAACATGGGGGTAAAATGGTTTGAAACCCAAAATCAAAGGTCCAAACAATTTTTTTGGGGGGGTCTACAACATATTCTGAAAGTTTCAACAAAAATTATTCACCAGAACATGGTCAAAACATCATCCGAACATCAAAACAAAAATTTTTAAGAAAAAATATATTAAAAAAACAACCAATTTTCTTAGGAAATTACACTCATTTAAAATTTTCTCCTGCAGCAGCAACCCCTATTGGAATGCCAGCCCTATTAATAGAATATCTACGAAAAAACGCTTTCTAAAGAAACATTGGTGGTCAAAACATCATCCGAACATCAAAACATCGATAAAAAATATGCATTTGATGTTTTACCATGTTCGAATGAACAATTTTTGTTGAAATTTTCAGAATATGTTGTAGACCCACCAAACAAACGGTTTTGGCATTTGGTTTTTGGGTCTCAAACCATTTGACGCCCATATTTGGCAAATGTTTGGTTTACCGATGCAGAATCGGCTACAACATATATAAAAAAAGAATATTCGGACCTTAATGTGCTTTCTATGAAAATGATGGTTCTATATCATCATTATTAGGGATTTTTGATGCTATAAATCCAAAATAGGTAATAATTAGTTTTTTACCCAAAATAGATGCTAAACCCACCCACCACCTCTTCTCGAACAAATATTTTTATTGCAGATGTAAAGGAGTCATAAAAAGTCCAAAATATTTTTTTAGATTCTAGAAAAAGTAAAAGATCATTAAATATTTTAAATACTATCCAAAAACATGTTTAAATATATGCAAATAAAAATAGTTTATAATTAGAAATCCATTACTTATCATTAATAAGGACCGGAGATGCAGAATTTGCAAACTAGGCACATAAAATGAATCATGCAAAAATATGCAAAAGCTAGCTCAAATTTAATTTAAGGGCAAATATTTGCAAAAAATTTGTATTTACGAACTTCCTGAAAAGTTCGAGATTAAAAAAAATTGAAAATTCAACTTATTCTAGGGTATACACTCTTCGCCATCGGCGGAAACCGATCAGCCCGTTTAAAAATCTATAAGCTGAAGCGAACTTTTGTGAATGTTCTCTCTTTTTTGCATGCTATTTTCACCTTTTCTCTGTCCTTTACAATAATTATGCTGACAAAAAGACGAAAATATAAAGAATAGGAAATGATAAAAGATTGGTATTCGCTTGAATACATAGTTCATTTTTTAAAATATATTAGTTTTGTAACATTTTTTGTGGCGTTGAATGTACATATTGCAAATTTAAAAAAAACAAGTATATTTTTTGTATATAAATTAAACTATGTATAGAGGCAAATTTTTTATTTTTTTATAATGATTTAGGACGATTTTAAAGACCTTCAGCTTGTCAAGTCTGTAAGTGTCGGCGAGTTGGAGGCGCTTAAAGAGTGGCAGCTCAACACAGTTCATCAGGTGCCATTCACAACGGTCCTTTGCCAATTTCACCTAGGGATTATGATAAAAAAATTATTTAAAAATAAATATTTCCACCTGATAACGATCGGCCAATTTGAGCACGCCGACTACATTAGTAGCTAAAAAAAGAAAATAATTTACAAAAAAAATTTTGGGTAAAAATTAAAGAAAAAATAATTTAAAAAAATACAGACGGGGCATTATTTTTAATGCATCTCAATTTAATAAGTTGGTTAAGCTTCTTATTATTAGAATTTTCCTTGTAACGGGATGGCAGGGGAAGTGGGGCAAAACAAATTTCAAAATAAAGCAAAAATAAAAATTAAATGAAAATGTAGTAGTACGGTTCAGTAGATGAGTGTTGTAAGATTTTTTTGATTTTTAAATATTTGGCATTTAAAAAATCATTCAGTACTCACCTATTGAACCCTCTCTATTGAACACCCTTCCTCCTGTTAACTGGAAAGTCCTATTATTATAATTTATTTATTTTTCTGGTATATCCCTTTTAATTAAATGGCTTATTAGATATAATTTTCTAATGGTACATATCATTAGACTAACAATATTTTTAGTAGGTTTATATTATAATGTTATGTTATAAATTTCTTGAAACTCACGATTCGGGTGGACATTCCGATCCGGATCGATCACTTCCAAGAATGCGCGGAAGTGTTCCGGCTCTGCGTCCTTCACTTCCACCTTCCGCTCCGCCTTCTCGCGCATTTCCACCGTAAGCATTGCGCGGAAAACGGGCGAAATTTGCATCAGACGGTGAGCGGACACCACGAAATTCTGATCCCCGACCGAAATGGTGAAGGCATCGGAAGGCAAATAGTTCAACGGAGGACAAAGGCTAAAAATCAGTTTGAAAATAATATAAAACTGCGTGGAAAAATTGTAAGTTCAGTAAATAATAATACATTTATGCCGTATTTTGTGATGAGATGAATCAAAAATGGAGTAACGACCAAAATAAATCGGTTTTAGGTTTAGTATAGGTGCTTATGAATTTAAAAATCGAGCTGGTTTTCTTACCATAGAACAAGTTCAGCTTTTCAAAATATAATTAAAATCTGAATTAAAACACAACTTATTAATAAATTACAAAATGAATATAAACCATTAAAAACTATAAAAATATGAATTAATTATATTCTAAAATTAAAAAATCAAATATACCTATGCAGAATATTTGGTCCTTTTATTTCGACTGAATTGAGTTCAATTTTTAATTTTTCTGGGCTAAAAATATATATAAATTCTCAAAAATTCACTACTTACTCATTCATCATTTTGCGCTGTTCAATGAGCCGAATGATGACATGGACATCATTTAATTGATATGGATAAATTATATGCTCATCTTCGTTGTAGTTGAGTAAAACTTTCTGAAATGTTGAAAATTACTAAAAATTGAAAATTTTGAATATCAATAAAATGTATATATTGCGCCTCTCAAAATTCATCAAAATCATAAAACACAATATATCTGTCTTATGAGATCCATATTACCGTATATACTCTTGTATTCCCCCCGCCTCTAGTATTCCCCCCACCTCCAGTAATCCCCCCCTTTGGCGAAGGATTGAAAAATAATCCCCCTCTTTCCTGCAGTGCTCCAATATTCCCCCCCCCCTTTAGAAAAGGGTTGAAAATTATTCCCCCCGGGGGGATTACAAGAGTATATACGGTAAATTATAAAAGTTTGGATTCAAATGAATTCAAAATAATCAATAACTTATTAAAAATTCTTGTATTGTGTTCCAAATTTTTGTCGCTTTAGAGAATTTTTCTTTTCTAAATTTTCTAAAAATTATTTCAAAAAAAACATATAAAATTTTATGATCAATAATAGTTTGAGGTTCCATATTATTTAATTAAATTTTTACGCCATTCTATCGAAAAATGATCTGAAAACAGTTCAACTCGAGTTAAAAATATGTTAGGGTATAGTTTGGAATTATTTTTGACTGAAAATCAATTTTAGTACATCGGAAACAAATATTTCAAAAATGAAACTTTGTATGAAAATTTATTTATTAAGCGATAGAACTCGTGCTGATTGTGACCATGTTTATTGTCAGAACCATTTTTATATCGCTTAATGGTCAAATTCGAATTTTTGTGTTGAAATTACGCAAAAACATGGTGCATCGGTTCTGAAATGTGAGGATCATGTTCGACATGCCAGATTCGATTTTTACCAGTGTACGGTATTTTAAACAGAAATTATTCTACATGGAAACGTGAAGTTGGATAGTCTTAAAAATCCTCATTAATCAAGAATTTTTATTTCATTTGAACCCAAATTTTAAACGATTTCGTCGGTTAAATTATTACTAATATTTAGAAAAAAAAATGAAAAAAAATAAAGTTAACCATCATAAATAACATTAAATTTTTATTTTTTTGATGAATTCCAGAAAAGATTAAAACACCAAACCAACCTTGACGATTTCCTGCATATTATCAATCCAACACCAAATCACAATTTCGGCCACCGGCTCTTTTATCTTCGATTTGTTCACCAGTCCGTCAATGTTCTTGATGCTCATTTCACACATATAACGACCATAATTATCGGTAGTAAATTGTCTAGCAAATTCCCTAAAATATATATTTTTTTGGCAATTTTTGGATTATTATATTAATTTTTATTATTTTTTAATTAATAATATTTTACCATGAGGTCTCACGAGTCCGGAAACCAAGTAAAGTTTCACGCCTGCAGCAGGTGAGCTGCTCCTTGGTTACTATAGGGAGTTTCGGCACGAAAACACAATGTTCAGGCGCAACAATGGAATACACATTATAGTCACACATTTTACGGAATTTGTATGCTTCTAAATAAAAAGCGTGCTTTTTGTTCTATTTTCCTTTTTATTCATGCCAATCAGGGTGGCGAAATTACCAAGAAAACTTGGCATTTGTCTGGAAAACGGGGTCCTTTTCCGGATTTTACAGAGAAAGCTAGTATTATATGGCTATCTTAAAAATGGTGAAGCTTTTTAAGTAAATAACCCTATATTTTCAAAATTTTTCGACATCCTTTAGTTTTAATTTCTTGCGGGAAATTTTGCATTAAAAATTAAAAAAATATTTGGAGACTTAAACATACAGCACATTTTAAAGTTATTTAAAAAGTGGTATAATTTTTATAATTTCCCAAAAAATTTTGGCCCAATAATGATTATTTTCTTATTGATAGGAAAAATGAGGTTATTAAATTGAAAACTTTAGTTGGGATTTGAATGGAAGATATATTCAGCCGCAATATGTATTCGGAGCATTTCTTAATATACTTTTTTATATGCACTGCTGGATAGGTAGTACTAGTAAAAAATCCATCCATCAAAATTTATTATAATCCATGCATTGCACTTCAAATTTATGCCTGAGGCGCAACTTTTTATATTTTACAATTGATGTGATATTGTGAGTTATGACTAGGGCATGTAAAAATATCGGCCTAAAATTGCAAAATACCAGCAAAAATTAGTGAAAATATCGACATAAATTCTCAAATTACTTATGAAAAGCCATCAAAATTGTTCAAAAAATTTTATTTCTTTGAAAAAAAAATTTTTTGAGAAAAAATTTGAACAAAAATTCAAAAAATTGAATTTTTTGAGAAAAGAAAATTTTTATTTAAAATTTTTTAGAGTTTATTGCATTTTTGCTTAAGAATTTCCCAAAATTGGAAAATATCATATCGATGAAAATATCGATGCTATATCGAAATATCGACATAAAATCTAAAATATCGGAAATATCGACAAAAAAGGAATTGATTTTGGGCTCAAATCAAGCTAGAAATGCTTTGTATTTGATTTTCAGGCCATTTTGAGCTTCTGCAAAAATATCGATTTTGATATTTTTACATGCCCTAATTATGACCGTTTCTGAAAAAAATAATTGGTATCGGTACAATTGCTAGGAAAAAAGTGCCAAATTCAAAATTTTAGCCCAAAATTTTAATCAATGCTAGGCAAAAGCGCAAATTAAACACGCATAATTTTATGGAAAATCTTTTGGTTTTTTATTTTTGAATATCTCTGAAAATATTTGAACTTACAGAAAAATTGAGTTTTGAGAATATCTAAATTTTTCAAGGAAATTCTTTACGACAACGTGTACTTGAAAAAAGGAATCGTAATTTTTAATTGTGTTCGAGGCCCAAATTTTCCCGAGACCCATGAGTCGAAACCGAGACCGAAACTTGATACTCATGATTCGAGATTAAGAGTTGAGGCCCAAGACTTTTTTGTCAAATAATCAAAAAAAAATTTGTGAAAAAAATTTTGAGTGGGTTGTCTGGGGGTAATAACGAGACCAAAAAAATTATTGTGAGGTTCATAGAATTTTTTTGGAAATAAGTATGCAGTGATTTTTAATTTTGAACTTAATTCTCTAGATTAATATTTTTTAAAAAAGAATATAAATTATGACAAAATTTCACTATACAGTATAGGCACGCCGACCCTCAATTTGGACCGTTGGAGCAAATTTTAAGATTTTAGGCCATTTCTTAAGTAAATTGAACTTTTTTTGTTCCAGTTTAATTGTATTTAAGGATTGTCGGCCCGGATTTTTTTTTGAATTTTAAATTTTTCATAAGAAAATTTGCTCATTTTTCCTGACGAATTGCAGTCTCATGGAAAAAAGAAATAAAAAGGCTATAAATTAACATTCTAGCGTCCTGTATATTTATTAAGAGCCCAGGATATTTAATTTCTACTGGACCGCAATTCGATATATAAAAATAAAATTACATTATATATAAATTATCTCTATTTGAAATTTCATAAATTTTTGTGAAAATTCGAAAAATTAAAGGCTAATAAAAGAATAAATTTTTCTGATTGAAATTATCTATTTTTGAAATTTTTGAAAAATTTCACATTTTTTCAAATTTAAAGACGAATTATTAAAAAATGGGATTCAAATCATCTTTAAGCTTCGTTTCGTGATATATGAAATTGCTGATACCGAAATAACTCCAAATTATATAAAATGATTAGAAAATGTGTAAATTATACTTTAAATTTTATGATAGTAGACATTTTTTATCATAGACAATAATCTTTGCAATGCATAATTATTTTTATTAATATAAAAATTTTTTAAGAA
Organism: Rotylenchulus reniformis; assembly: GCA_001026735.1. Classification (NCBI taxonomy): domain Eukaryota; kingdom Metazoa; phylum Nematoda; class Chromadorea; order Rhabditida; family Hoplolaimidae; genus Rotylenchulus; species Rotylenchulus reniformis. Next base: position 2,954 of record LDKF01002413.1, on the reverse strand, counting down.
ATATAATGAAGAATTTTGATAAATTTCCACGCTTTATTTTTTGATTAAGAAGTTCATATTGCATGAGAATTGTAAAGATGGTGAATTAAACGCAGATTTGATTGTTTTGCCATTCGACTCACTTTGTGCCCACACAAACGACACTAAAAAATATTTTATAAAAAATTATTCACAAAAATATTAAGTTTTAGTTTAACAATATTAACATAAAAGTATTGCAAATTTTTTTTAATAATTAAAAAAGATAGTTTTTCTTAATTAGAACGTCAAGCTATTAATAATTTTTTGCCATTTTAGGCTTAATATATTTAAAATTTTAAAAATGCTTTTTATATATAAAACTTTAAATGAGGATTGAAACAAAATTTACTAGTTAAAATGATAATATATAATTCATTTATATTCTTAGAGCCTACAATATTTTATAATGTAATTATTTTTTATATTACCTTGGCCAAATTTCGTGATCGGGTCCATTTGAAGAAAAATTTGATAAGTTCAGCATTTTCGTCGAATATTTTACATCGATCAATTTTGATCAGTTCAATAAAAGAATTCAGCTCATTTTCAATCAGTTCCATTTGGACGCCAAAAACGAGAATAAATTGCTATCCAATGTTTGGGGTGGATCAAATAGAAATTATTGTCTGGAAAATCTGGGAATTCAAACCGGATTTTAACCGAGTCGGATTGGAGATTGGATAAATGATGGATAAAATAATAAATAAAATTTATAAACTAAAATTACGAAAATCTCTTTAAAATATAATATCAAAAGGTTTTATAATATTCGAATTTATACAAAAATATAAATAAATGATTAATAAAAAAATTCATTTGATTTAAGAATGCGAATAAACAATTAAAAATGGGTTTTTGATTTCCCGATTAAATTTACAAAAATTTATTGCTTTCAAATTAGTAAAATTTTGTCTCACTAATATTACACTGAGAATTTGTAAATAAAATTAAGATAATATAAATTAATTATTTTATAAATGATCTAATAATAATAAATCTGTTATTTTTAGAAACTTGTTGATATTTTTAAAAGGTCTGTTGTTTGATCGAATATTATAAAATGTAAAAAAATAATCAATAATTTTTCTATACCAATAAAACAAGAAAACAAAATCATAAAAGAACACAAATTAATTAATTTAAGAAAGGAAAATATTTTTAGCTATTCTGCAGGAATGTTATGATATATGTAGTGTGTAATTTTTGATAAAAAGAATCATAGCTATATGAAAAATTTAAACATTTAATTTTTTTCATAAATTTTTTAAATTTTTTTCTTTTTAAAATTAATTTATAATAATTTTTTAAAGAAAAATTTTAATCCAAAAAAGAGGATTTTCATCCAATTCAACCTTTAGTCGCAACATTTTTGGTTCCAAGAATATTTTTTGGAAATTCAATTCCTTCTGCTTAATCAATGCTTTTGGCAAACAAAATTTCTCTCTCCATTTTTGCATAACCGTCACATTTGGTTAATGAAAGTGCCAAATTGTGCAAATAAAAATAAATAAATTTTAGTATTTTTTCAATTTAAATTATTTTAATTATTAACTAATTTGATTTTTACTTTAGATATATAAATACACATTTCTTTTTTAGAAAATATATTATTTTTTTAATAAATTATTATAAACCTTATGACAATTTTTTTATATTCATGTTTTATAATTTATAATTTTATTATCGGAATGATAATTTTTAATAATTTTCCACGCATAATTTTTTTGTACTTTTTGACGAAATTAATAAATGTATGTTGTTTTATTTCTACACAAATTTGCAAATTTTTCGCCTTTTAATTGACAATTAATTTGTACAATAATTTTTTTTATCATGAATTCTTCTCATGCATGCATAAAATTTGAAATTTCTGCTACAAATGGATGTCTATGCTTGGTCTGTTCCAATCTTCATTAATAATGCATGATTTTTTTTATAAAAAGAGCTCTTTGTGCTTTTGACGGATTTATTTGCGGATTTTCTACATAAAAGAGGAAAGCAATTTTGCAGAATGGCAATTTTTTAAGTAAAAAAATTTTTAGCTCTATTTCCTCATTTACATACATAAGATATTTTTATAAATGAATTTAAAATAAATAAAATATTTCCTTTTGATAAAAAAAGATCAAAATTTTTAAAGACAAATGCTGCAAAATGCAAATTATATTTATTCATTAAAAAGCACAAATGAAATTTGTGCTTTTTAATGAATAAATATAATTTTTATAATATTTTTCAAAATTATAAAAATTTTGAAAAAAAAACAACAGAAATAAAATCGGGGTTGGGGAGAGGATAGTTCACTAATTAACATTTCGAAGTAAATTCATTTCATTTTAACATATTTATTGAATTTTTTTAAATTTAATAAAAGTTTATTATGATTTTCATTTAAATGATTAAACATATTTTTAAAATACACTTAAATCATTTAAAAGGCCTTTTATTATTTTTATCGTATTTTTTAATAATAAATCTTTTAAAAAGTTTTTTAAAATTTTTCCCTTACATCAAAGATGCATAAATTTTTAATTTTTTTTCTAAATTTTATATAATTTATTTTTAAAAATATAATATAGACCTTTAAAGCAATAATTATTTTTGTTTTTTAGAGACCACCAACAGTGCTAATGCTTCAAAATAGGGGATAAATTATATGTTAAAAATATGTTATTTAACCATCGTAATTATAGGAAATCCAATGTCCTTATAACACAATTTTCTTGAAATACAGCATTTGTTACTCTAGCTATAATGAGATATAATAAAATTTTCTAGGTATAAGACCACGGAAGTCAATGTCAATATTTTCGTATTTGTTATCCACATACCAAGCTTTATCAAAAAATTTTGTAAAAGAATTTTTAAGAAATTTGTCAATGCATATTTACTTATTTTTTGTAGAAATAAATGTGAGAATTTATGCCCATTAT
>LDKF01002412.1:3318-14539 GCA_001026735.1 Rotylenchulus reniformis | reverse complement strand
AAATAGATAAATTTTTAAAAGTGCTACAATAGTAACATAATCTTTTAATGATTTTTTTATTAATTTAAAATTTTTAATTAATTTACAAATTAATTTACAAAGTGTAATTTTTAAGAAAAGATGAGTTAAAAGATTAAGAAAGAACCCAACTAGCTGTAGTAATTGTTGGTGATCTATTAAAGAAGGCAATAAAAACATTTATTATTTATTAAATCACTTTAAATCTATAAAATTATTATATAAAAATAATAATATTTTTGGACTTTTGGTCAAATTTTGGACAGAATCAAACAATAAAACCCCACCTGAACTCTGCGTTATTTTGAGAATTGAAGTTGAAACTGGGCCGCATCAAACGACGGCGTTTAAATAATTAATTAAATTTAAATCATTTTGTATAAGTTTAGGCGCTGAACAAAACTAAAGAATCAAATCGAACCGATTATTCATTTAGTGTTAAGGAAATATATACATTATTTAAATATTTAAAATTTTATTTTGTATATAATTAAAATAAAAAATAAATGAGTAAATTAATAAAAATTTCGTATGATTAAGCAATTATTAATTAATTATAATGAGTGAAATACCCTAGAAGAAAATCATTAAATGTATATAAAATATTAACTTATTTTTAAAATAAACTTTATATACAGTATTTTTTAATTAATATCTAAAAATTCTCTTATTTATTTAAAAATTAAAAAATTAAGTTATTTAAGGCAATATTGCCTTTTTTAATAAATCTCTCATAGTGGAGAATGATAAGTATATAAACATTCATTTGGAAAAACTTATTTTGAAATATAATTTAAAATATTATTATTTTAGAAAAATTGAAAAATGATATTTAAAATTTAGTAAAAATATCTACAACTAACTATTGATTATCCTTCTCTGTGGCTATGATAAATTACGTTGAAAATTAAAATAATTTAATATAAATTAAATTATGGAAAAAATTACTTACAGGAAAGAATTAATTATAAAAACAAACAACATAGATTAGAATATAAAAAATAAATTCAATGAAATAAATTAAAAACAACTTGTTCAGTCTAAAATTAGAAAGTGAATAAAAAATATATGATATGATAATATTTGAAGACATTAAAGAGAATAAAATAAAAAATAATATAATTATCGCTTATAGATTTCAACCTATTTAAAAGCCATATTTTAAAATTAGATGAAAATAAAAATTTTTTTTTAATAATTAAATAAATAAAAAAGAAAAAGACATAAAAAAGTTCGGCACCCGGCGGGACTTGAACCTGCGACCCTACCTTACCGTGGGATGCTCTAACCCAATGAGCTATTGATGCACTTTTCAGTGGTCCTTCCCGGCCCTTTATCCCACTTCCTACCACACCAGATTTCAATTTTTTTACAAAAAGATGCCTTAATGCATGAATATCATCGAACACAAATAAATTGAAGCAAAATATAGTCCATTATTTCTCGAGAAAAATAATCAAAATTTCAAAAAAATTTCTCCGATCACCTTAGAGTTATCGGGATAATTTTTTACAGTGAATTTTCCAAAAATTTTCCTGTTTCAAATTCATTTTGACTTTTGAAACTTGAATTTTAAATGTTTTGAAACGGGTTCCTATTAAAGAGCTAGTGTTGTATATTGTTAAAATTTCCACGTCCCCGACAGTCCTCGGAAAATTGGAGTTTGCTCGTATTTCTGATTACTTAGTACCTCGTATTTTTGTATATTTTAAATTTATTCTCCTTTTTTGAAAATTTTTAAATATAGCTTATCTGCCATTATTGAATGCAAAAAAGTGGTGGTGTCGGCGGTCCCGATATAGTCCTAGTCCTCCGGAGAAAAATTTTGAAAAGTAGCCTCTTATACCTAAGGAAAATGCAGAGAGAAAGTACGAAAATTGAGGCCCAATATAGGTCGTACTTTTCGTACTTGTACATCGCACCATACTTTTTGACCCATCGTACTTCGTAATGATGGTAGTACGAATAAGAATGTACAAAATACGAGTTCCGAGCAGTAGTCCCCGACTGAAGGGGTATTTAAAAATCTGATTTTCAATCTTTGTCAAGTTTTTAAAGAAATTATCTAGAGTCGAAGAAAATTTGAAAAATAATGTCACAATCTTAAGAAATTTAACCATCTGGGGCCCTTGATCTCACCTATTTTTCTCAAATTTCTCATTCTTAGGGGTATATTTTCAAAATCTTGGGGTCCCGGTTTTCGGTTTGGCCATTTTTGGGACCGCCGGTTTTCGGTTTCGGTTTTAGTGCCAAAAATACCGGTTTTCAGTTTTGGTTAACCGAAACAGACCCGGTCGTGAACAACCCTACGCGCGCCCATACTCGCGGAGGCATACAATGATTGATACACGCGAATATCCGTAAAGTGCGCAAAAACCCAATTTAGGCGGGGAAGGCTTACAATGATTGAAATGCTATGATATGATTTTTTTCGAAATGATATGAAATGATTTCTTTCAAAATTCATGGAAAATTTTCGGGATATTCCGAAAATTATCGAAAAATCGGTTTTAAAGGTAACATTTTTCAGGGAATTTCGAAAAAACTATTCCACAATAATCAGTGTAAAATCCTGCAAAACAATGTTTTTATACTATTTATACTAAGTTTTGAGAGAGGACACTCTTACGCATTTGCATTATTTAAAAAATGACATATCACCGACCGNACATGTGTCCTCTTGGGCTTACAGAATTCGCCAAAAAATTAACCAAATTTCGGACCAATCATTTTTTGTTTCGCCACCATTTTCACTTTTTTTTACTTTCGCTTAACATATACATTTTTAGAACAACATACATAGTACCTTAAGAATATGGAATTTGCATCATAATGTCGATGTTCAATGCCACCGGTGAAGTATGTGCTTTGTTGGACCTGCAAAAACTTAGCCCTTCTTGGACACGTGCCAATATATCCGAAAAATTACGCGCCAATTTGGACCTCAACGCTACATGGGCGGTACAGATTTTAATCAATCCGGTATTGGCTCAATACCAAATGGCCAAATGTAATCAAGAAAGCGAGTTGCTTCGACAGGTTCGAAATTGGCCAAAATATTTTCAATATTTTCTTATTATCAATAAACTCGGTGTTTATATGAAGATATGCACTATGACTTGCTAGTAAGATTACTTAAAACAATTGCTTTAAAATATAAAAGTTAAATTGAGCAATTTAAAGTTTTAATTTCATATAAAACTTTATTTTCTATAAAAAATAGCTTTCATTTCCTCTACTATAAACACTTCTTTATACATCTTTCCTTTTACAACATTTTGATTGTATGTAATAATGGGCGATGATAGATAATTCAAATATATTGCTCACATGTTATGTTTGGCGTTATGCCTAATTTCCTATTAATTACTCAAAAGGAATGACACTTTATATTATGAAATAATTATTAATTAAACTTAAATGAGTTACATAATTAAAAATACGTTAACAAAAATTTTAACAAAAAAATTTAACAAAAAAATTCCTAATATGAAAAAAAATATGTAAAATTTCGAACAAATCACATTGCAGTGAAAGAATTTTCATCTTACATCGTAGGCTCATGGAACATCTAATAAATAAAAATAGATATTTATTTATCAATAACTATAAATATAATTGTGATTTAGTTAGATTATAAATAATTATGAAATATTATTGTTATAATTGAAATTATTGATATAATAGTTTAGGGTGAATTGTTAATTTATTTTGAGTAACACATTTTTTAAGAATCTAACTGATGTGAAATTTGTACTATACTGAGAAAAAATCATTTGCATAATGTTGTTAGTAATTATAGATTTAATTATAAGAAAATTATTTGTTATTATAAAAAATAAATTTAAAATTATATATGAATCTTAAAATTTTTAAAATTAATTAAATAAATAACAATGCTTAATGTTTAGAATTAAGCATTGATGAAAAATAAAGAAAATATAAAGAATTATTTGTAGAAATAAAAAAAGATGAAAAACAAATATATTGTACACATATACCAATGGATAATAACAATAAAAATTTTTATTTAATATTTAAAATTAATTTATTTATAATAATTATGTTATTATAAATTTAAAAAATAGTTCATAATATAAAATAATATGATCCAATGAAAAAATGTAAATATATTTTTTTATTAATATATATGTAAATAAATAGAATTTATTTCATTTTATCTATCATTTAAAAAAATACAATCAATGATATAAAAATTACTATATCAAAGCATAAAAATTAAAAAATATAAACAATTTTTTTTGAAAACATTTGAAAGCTATAAAAATATTTAAAAGAAAAATAGGAAAGCTTTGGCTTTAAGCATTCAAGTGTTTAGAAATAATATGGTTTAAATTAAAGTGGAAAAAAAATTTTTTTATTAACAAGATTGAATTTAAAAAAAATTTTCGTGATATAGACACAAACAATGTAAAACATGTTATTTTTATAAAATAATAAACAATAATTAATGTTTAAAAATTAATATAATTTAGAAATGAAATATAATAATTAAAACAATTATCGTAGGAAAATAATTATACTAGGAAAATAATTTTATTATTATAAATCTTTTTTAAATTCAATTATTATTATTCTCAAATAAAGCGCAATCTTTCTATTAATATATTGAAATTAATATTCATATATATTAGAAATAGATAAATTTTTAAAAGTGCTACAATAGTAACATAATCTTTTAATGATTTTTTTATTAATTTAAAATTTTTAATTAATTTACAAATTAATTTACAAAGTGTAATTTTTAAGAAAAGATGAGTTAAAAGATTAAGAAAGAACCCAACTAGCTGTAGTAATTGTTGGTGATCTATTAAAGAAGGCAATAAAAACATTTATTATTTATTAAATCACTTTAAATCTATAAAATTATTATATAAAAATAATAATATTTTTGGACTTTTGGTCAAATTTTGGACAGAATCAAACAATAAAACCCCACCTGAACTCTGCGTTATTTTGAGAATTGAAGTTGAAACTGGGCCGCATCAAACGACGGCGTTTAAATAATTAATTAAATTTAAATCATTTTGTATAAGTTTAGGCGCTGAACAAAACTAAAGAATCAAATCGAACCGATTATTCATTTAGTGTTAAGGAAATATATACATTATTTAAATATTTAAAATTTTATTTTGTATATAATTAAAATAAAAAATAAATGAGTAAATTAATAAAAATTTCGTATGATTAAGCAATTATTAATTAATTATAATGAGTGAAATACCCTAGAAGAAAATCATTAAATGTATATAAAATATTAACTTATTTTTAAAATAAACTTTATATACAGTATTTTTTAATTAATATCTAAAAATTCTCTTATTTATTTAAAAATTAAAAAATTAAGTTATTTAAGGCAATATTGCCTTTTTTAATAAATCTCTCATAGTGGAGAATGATAAGTATATAAACATTCATTTGGAAAAACTTATTTTGAAATATAATTTAAAATATTATTATTTTAGAAAAATTGAAAAATGATATTTAAAATTTAGTAAAAATATCTACAACTAACTATTGATTATCCTTCTCTGTGGCTATGATAAATTACGTTGAAAATTAAAATAATTTAATATAAATTAAATTATGGAAAAAATTACTTACAGGAAAGAATTAATTATAAAAACAAACAACATAGATTAGAATATAAAAAATAAATTCAATGAAATAAATTAAAAACAACTTGTTCAGTCTAAAATTAGAAAGTGAATAAAAAATATATGATATGATAATATTTGAAGACATTAAAGAGAATAAAATAAAAAATAATATAATTATCGCTTATAGATTTCAACCTATTTAAAAGCCATATTTTAAAATTAGATGAAAATAAAAATTTTTTTTTAATAATTAAATAAATAAAAAAGAAAAAGACATAAAAAAGTTCGGCACCCGGCGGGACTTGAACCTGCGACCCTACCTTACCGTGGGATGCTCTAACCCAATGAGCTATTGATGCACTTTTCAGTGGTCCTTCCCGGCCCTTTATCCCACTTCCTACCACACCAGATTTCAATTTTTTTACAAAAAGATGCCTTAATGCATGAATATCATCGAACACAAATAAATTGAAGCAAAATATAGTCCATTATTTCTCGAGAAAAATAATCAAAATTTCAAAAAAATTTCTCCGATCACCTTAGAGTTATCGGGATAATTTTTTACAGTGAATTTTCCAAAAATTTTCCTGTTTCAAATTCATTTTGACTTTTGAAACTTGAATTTTAAATGTTTTGAAACGGGTTCCTATTAAAGAGCTAGTGTTGTATATTGTTAAAATTTCCACGTCCCCGACAGTCCTCGGAAAATTGGAGTTTGCTCGTATTTCTGATTACTTAGTACCTCGTATTTTTGTATATTTTAAATTTATTCTCCTTTTTTGAAAATTTTTAAATATAGCTTATCTGCCATTATTGAATGCAAAAAAGTGGTGGTGTCGGCGGTCCCGATATAGTCCTAGTCCTCCGGAGAAAAATTTTGAAAAGTAGCCTCTTATACCTAAGGAAAATGCAGAGAGAAAGTACGAAAATTGAGGCCCAATATAGGTCGTACTTTTCGTACTTGTACATCGCACCATACTTTTTGACCCATCGTACTTCGTAATGNGGGGGGGGGGGTATCGGAATCCCGATTCAATCCCGATGAATCCAGTCCGAACACTACCTGCAAGTTTTTAACAGACGAACTATCTTTTGACACCAAGTTCAATTCTCTAGGTTGTACCTGGAGGAAGTTATAAATATTTTTCTATCGTTGGGGGGGGGGACTGATGTGCTCCGATAATTATATTAATTACATACTTCCATTCAGCGGAGGACAACTCGTGACCGGACAATTCGACAGTGGACATTTCGACAGTGAAATTTTATCAAAAAATAAAAAATTTAAATGACAAATTTTTAGAAAAAACGTAAAAAATCAAATGAAAATTATAATTTTGCTAGGTTAGTTTTTTGAAGCAGAATCCAAATCTGAGCTACCACTACCATGTTTCGTCTAAATAATATTTCGTCTAAAATTTACATCAAAAATTCTTCAAAAAGAAAAATCAGACTAAAAAAATAATAGGCCTGAGATTTTTTTTTTAAATGCATGTTTCAACAATTTTCACAGGCCTTAAAAATTTTCACAGGCATCGAATTTTTCAAAAAAATTTCATAGGCCTTGAATTTTTCAAAGAAATTTAAAAGGCCTTGAACGTTTCAAAGAAATTTCATAGGCCTCGAAATTTTCAGCAAAAAATTTCATAGGTTTTGGATTCAGGTTTTAACAGGCCTCCGATTTTGCAAAAAATTCTCCATTGATATTATAATTCATTAGTTTTTTTTAAATTTACTGTCGAAATGTCCACTGTCGAATTGTCCACTGTCGAAATGTCCACTGTCGAAAAGACCGGGCTCGCGTAGATGGAGATTGAAAGTATGCCAAAACAAAGCTTTCTTCTACATTTCCCGCCTTTCCCGCCTGTAGCTGTGATGAATGTCGCTAATAACTAGGGCTGGCAAAAAAAGTCACAAAAAATCTTCAAAAAGTCACGAAAATTGCTCAAAAAGGCCAAAAAAGTCACCAAAAGTCAATGAAAAAATGAATAAAATTGCAAAAAAGTGAATAAAAAAAGAAGCAATTTCAAACTATAAAACAAATTAAATCAAAATATAAAAGTTAAGAAAAAATCAGAAATTTTTTGTAATTTCCATTATAAAAATTGACGATTTTTAAATTTTGACACAAAAATTCTTTGAAATTTTTGTAGTTTTTTGTAGTTTTCCAAAGAAAATTCGATTTCGAGTTAAAAATTCAAAAATAAGACCAAAAAATTAAAAATTTGCTCCAAAAGTCAAAAAAGTCATGAAAAAAATCATAAAAAAAATGCGAAAAAGTCATAAAAATCCCAAAATAGGCAAAAAAGTCAAAAAAAGTCAAATAAAAATGTAAGCCAGATGTGTCAGATCAAGTTGAAAATGTGTTTTACATTGTTTTTAGGCCATTTCAGGTCAGCAGAAAAAAAGTCATTTGACTTCATTTGCCAGCCCTACTAATAACACAACACAGTATAAGAACAGCAATCGCTGACCCATTATAGTCAGTGAAATGGAATTGATTATGGGAAACAGTGATCTAAAGGGTGCAGGTGCATTTAATCCAAAAATAAACAAATCCAACGAGAAACAGGTGCTAAAAATCCGTAAATGTGAATTTTTCCGCGAATGTTTATGATTTTTTCAGCGACTTTTTTAGACCTTGTTAGACAAATGTATAAAGGGCAAAGTTGTGCAGAATTATTCCTGAAATTTATAAATTTATTTGGAAATAGACCATTCTTGTGTCTTTTATACTTTTGGTCTAATAATGGCTAAAAAAATTAGACTTAAGAAATTTGGAGATTTTTAGCACATGTACCCGTATGCATAAAGATTAGAATATCACGTATCAAAAAAAAGTAGAGAGCGTTTTAAATATCAAATATATATTATTTCTAATTTTTAATTTTTTTAATAAAGATAATTTCAATGAATTTATTATATCCACTATTCGATCCGCTGGTCAATCCCCTTCGGAAGTGGATAAAGGGTTTTCAGAAAGATCTAAGAAAAACTCGGAAAAAATCAGCGGAAATCTCTGTAGTTTAAAAGGATGATCAAAAAGACCGGATTTTGGAAGAAAAAGAGAGAGAGCCTTTATGGGCGCGTGCGTATCTCAATCTACTCAAGAGCGATTGTAGTGGTGGACGACAACCATTGCCCAAGCAACTTTGGGTGTAAATTTTGGCGCCTCTCCTGATGATGATGACCTATTTGAATGGATAATGATTTATTGCGACCCAAAAATGTTGCTAAACAATTTATCAAAGGTTATACGGAGAAAAATTGGCCCAAACTTTTGGCCTTGGTGTAGTTAGGCTAAAAATATAAGCTAATGGCCAAATATGAAAAAAAAACATGATGCTGATGCTACAATAGATGTTTGAAGCTTTCTTGAGAGTTTTGCCAACCATTTTCAACCAATTCGAGGTTTTAGACACAACTATTTTTTTAATTCCCATTTGGCGGTATTCCCCCATTTCTGGGGGTTGCCAGTCGGGATTGCAACCACGCAAGACCATAGGGAGGTCTTCTTATATGGAGGGAGAAGGGAGGGATTTTTTGACATTTTCTCTTTCCCTCTCTTCATATTCTCATCATTTAATTTTGTCCACATTCAATCTCAAAAAGTTTTTATTGTTCTCACTTGTTTAAAGCGAATGATGTTGTTTACTTGCATCACATACCAATAAGCATCAAGTTTAATAATACTTTTATTAGATTAGGATTTTTGTTGTGCAATTTAAGTATACAATTTAGAAAAAAAATCCCAAAAATCCAAATCTTTTGCAATTCTCTCAAGGGATCACTCAGGGGGTTTTTACGGTGTTAAATCCGAATCTGCTATCAGATTTATCATATATTTAAAAAAATATATATATGATTACTTTATGTAATGATTTTCGCCCAATCAAAATCTTATATTTTTTTATTGATCTTATGAAAATATGCTAATAAATCTAATAAGATATTAGCTAATAACTAAGTTTTACTTTGAATGACTGGGATGATTGCCTTAGGGGAGGCCAAACTTGTATGGCGCCATTTTTTTTGTTTGTTTTGCTGGGTTTACCCCATAGCAAAAATTGATATGAAACTAGCAAAAAATGACCCAGAGCTCAATTGCCCCATGTTTGCCTTTGTCACTATGTACATATGGGTAAGGACCAGGAAATTATGCAAATGGATGTTTTCGAAGCCCATTAAGGATGTTAAAAGGGCCCATTAAGATCTTATGTTTTTAGACAAAAAATATGGTATAAAAAGCAAAATTGTGTAAAATTTTATGTTCTATTTTTCAATCAATTTTGATTTTTAAAATATCCAGAAAAAAATTTCGGAATCGAAAATTTCAGGAAAATTCGAAAAAAAGACAAAACGATGCAGCTTTAAATTCTGAAAACTTTGTCTTTTATACTTTTGGTATAACGGGACCTTAAAATGCATCATAAGCTAACAGAGAATTATAATTTGATGTGCTATTATATAGGGCTCAGAGGGTTTGATCTACTGCTGATTTCCCAATCTTTCCATACTTGATCAGTCTAAAAACGGAGCATTCATTATCAGCCCTAAACAACAGCAGCTGTGACCCAACCAGAGATTGTGGGAGGACATCACACTATGACAACCGAGACTACAGCAGTTGTGACTACAACTGTCGCCACAGTTGTCCCGCTCAAGAAATGCCACAACCGACATTTTTGCCATGTTTTATTGCCAAAAACCTTTTTGGGTAATAGATAAGGTGACCATTTTTTAAGATCAACTTTTCAAATTTTTATGTGCAAGCGATGAAAATACAAATTTCTCTCAAATCTTGGCTTAAGAAAAATTATTTTATTATAATTAAAATTGGTATAAAAAATTAGTTTTTAAATACATTAATTTATTTAAAGCGATTTTTGTTTAAAAAAATTATTTTTCTCGAAAATTTTTTCAACAATTAAAAGACAGAAAAATTTCTTGTCCCCGCGGGGACCCCGCGAAAATCTGTCCACGTCCCTGCGAGGGTCGCCACTCCCCGTCCCCGCGGGAATTTATGCAACCCTAATAAAAATATTACAACATTTGCACTTTTTTACTTTCGCCATAGCATTACTTTCGCCACACCCTTCTGTTATGGCGACTGGTCTTTTGCGAATCCATGTGACGAAATGCAAAAAAAATGCAAACCAATTATCAAATCGCTAATGAAGAACTATGGCCATGAATGGAAATTTGGTCATCAGAATAAAAAATTCACTAGGGTTTATTCAAAGCAAAAATATAAGATAATAACTTTCTAAAATAAATTTTTTTTCTATTGTTGAATTTTTAATTCTAAAATATATTTTTTTTTTGAAAATTTTATGCTTCTGAATTTTTTAAAGCAGGCTTCTGAAATTTTTTTAAAAAATCAGGCCTTTGAAATTTTATAAAAATCAGGCCTTTGAAATTTTTTGAAAATTTAAGCCTCTGAATTTTTTTTTAAATCAGGCCTCTGAAATTTTTTGAAATTCTTAAGCCTCTGAAATTTTTTGAAATTCTTAAGCCTCTGAAATATTTTTGAAAATTTAGGCCTCTAAATTTTTAAATCAGGCCTCTGGAATTTTTTTGAA
>LDKF01002410.1:9102-22536 GCA_001026735.1 Rotylenchulus reniformis | reverse complement strand
GTCATCCCCCTCCCCTTCCCCCCAAATCCTTAACTGAAATGCAGGAAATCGCATTTCCGGCCCCCAAAATTGGCCCCCATTGGCATGAGAAACTGCCGAAAATTGGTAGCGACAGAAATAGTTCCAAGTCCCAACCTCCACCAACAGTTACGGGGCGGGGGAATGTCTTATGAGTTTCGCAAGCAAATCTTTGATAGATGAGGATTTTTTGTTGAAATCGGTCAGGTAATCCCAATACAGCCCGACTTTTCGTTTTTAGCATGAAATTTTTCCTTAAATTATTGAAGCGATTGTTTTAAAATTTCTATGTTCAATGTAGTATTCCTTATTCTCTTTCTCTGATTTAACTCTAATGTGTATAATCGTTGAGTTATTTCGCTTTGATATGTAAAATAATAAAAATCTTTAATGCTAAAAAACGAAAAATTTCTCCCTTATTTAATATTTTCATAAATTTTGAGAATCTCTACAATAATTTTGCAATTAAACTATAACTTATTTAATTTCACAAAAAACTCTGATGAAATAATTAACAATTTATTTTTAATTTTTAATTTTTGTTTACATTCATTAATAATAAGTTAATAAGAAATGAAAAGGGAAATTTAGAAAATTATCTAAAATTTCGTAATCATCATATGTAAGCATGAGATTCATCATTGAAAAGTTCAGCAGCAGGTGCTAAGTTATTATTTGGTCGAAAGTGCAAATGTTAGAAAGTTTAAAAAGAAAAGAGCAAAGACACCAAAATATTGCCAAGGTCATCCTAAAGATCATAAAAATATTAAAACAAAGAAAACGATGGAAGAAGCATCCGCAAACTCCGTCAAAAAGATCAAAACTGGTTCCAGATGGAAAGGATGGGAGAAAAAAAGAAATAATATTTTTGTGAATAAAATTAATTTATTTTGGTTAATTGCTTATGTTTTGCGTGTCAATTTTCAAAAGTTCAAAAATCCTAGATTCCCCGTCCCTGTGTGCGGAGATCCGTCCCCCGCGGGGACAAAATGCACCTCTAAGAGTGAGGAAATCGATCAAAAATTCCGAGTTTAGGGAAACTTTTGAATAAGAAAAATGATCAAAATCCAGAAAAAAATATGATCAAAATTCTTGAAATAGATGTGTTTTCAAATAAAAAATATAATAAAAGAAAAAGTTCAGCCATGCAACTGAAAAATTGGAAGAAAAAACACCAATCAAAATTAGCTTCTACATTTTGTCTTTTTCGCATTTAATATTTTATTAATATTTTAGTTCCTTTTTTGATTATTTCTCTCTATGAATCATGGTATTAAAATTAAAAATTTGGAAGGGTGATCCTTTCTGTTTAAACAATCATCAGATGATCATTATCCTACATACATTTGTGCTGTTGGGATTTTATTCCGTTTTTTTGGCATTTAAATTGTCTATTTGTGTTCAAACCATGCTTAAGTAAAAACAGATTGATTTATTCAATGAAATTAATCTCTTACCATTCCCCTGCTGAACTTTAAGATTTACAATGCTGATCCCTTCAATTGTTTCCATACTTTTTGCTTTTATTATTGTAATAAACCTTGCTGAAATCATAGATGGAAAAGAGATTGAACAGCCAAAAAATGAATCGTAAGTGCTTGATTTTTATGAAATTTAAAAATGTTTTTCTCTGCCTTCAGTTTGTATCTGATCAATGCAACGAGTTTAACTTCACATCACAAACCCGAATATCGAGCCCATGACCAGTGCCATCCAAGCCAAATAGACCCTGACAATGACAACATCATTTCTTACTATGCCCTACAATTCCAATTGGGAATGGGCGAACGATGCGATCGGGGGTAAGATTCCGCCCCACTTCAACTAATCGCTATGTAAAAAATAGAAATAAATTTATGAGCGACCTTTTTATCGAACGATAAAGTTTTAAAGAGCTACTATTTGAAACCAAGTTTATTCAATTTAATGGTATTTTGACCAGACAATTTATTCCGCAGATTTTTAAAAGCTAGACGAAACGTAGTGAAATTAATTTGATATCAAAAACTGAACAAAAAATTAGCTAAAGAATGAGCCTATCCCCGTTCAAATTGGTTGACTGCAAAAGAAAAATTATGTTCAAAATACTATGAATTTGGTCAAAATTATTTTTTGGCCATAACTTTTTTCATAATAGTCCAATTCGATGGGCTTAAGCTCATTTTATAGCTAATTTTTAGCTCAATTTTTTGAAACCAAATATGTCTCTTGGTTTGAACGGAGTTATAGCGAGAGCCGCAAATGTCGGGGCCGCAATCATTAGAAATCAAAGATTTTACTTTATTTAAATAATTATCTCATCTAATAATTTCATTCGTTTTAATTCAGTAAATTGTGGGTAATAATTTCTTAAACCAAAATGATTAGGTGCCTAGTGCCTTTGTTCGGTTCTTTCCCTTTCCCCCGTATCATTTCAGATTGCTGATCTGCTATCCCGGGGCTTTGGATGGGGCGATATCCAAAACATCGGGTGGCATGGTTGCTGGTGCCCAGTTCAGTGTCATGAACAACAAAGTCCGTGTTCGGAAGGAAATGGGATGAACTAAACAATGTTTAAGGAGCACCCATTGAGCATTGAATGCGAGAGAAAGAGGAACAAAACTGTTGTTGCTCGCCATGGAAAAGATCAAAAATGGCAGGGAATCAGAGTGAGCACCAAGCCAGAAGAGTCGGTGATGGGAGAATTTTCGTTGCAGATGGAATTGTCGCTTACTAATCGAACGTAAAATTCCCAAAAGTTGACATTCTTACGGAAATATGCCTTTTATTTAAAACAAAATTAACTTTTTAAGGATACAAAAAATAGGCACATAGGGAAGTCAATCGGAGCCTTCAGTCACTTTTACAGTACATCTGCTGATGTTCTTTTTTCACTTAGCATATTTAATAAGTATTTTCACTACCCATTTTTGCAATTTTGGCAAGTTTAAATGGTTAATAAAGGATTTCCATTATCAATAGACCAGCAAATCTTTATCTGTTGGCTTTTGCGCGTATTGATGTAAACTTACATAGTCAACTTTTTGCTTAAATTTAAAATATTTAACACATTATTGTCACAATTTAGATACAACTTTGGGATCAATCGAACATTTCTTAGAATAATGTTAGGAACCCGTAATGAACTATTTACCAAGGCAGTGGAGGCGAATGGTTTGTAAAAATAAAATAGTCTCTCGATAGAAATGCCTTTTCTAATGATTTTTTGAAGCGAATACCTTATTCTAAAATAGAACAGAAAAAGTAAATAAAATCATAGAGACGGAATTCATTTCTATTGATCTCATCTTGTCTCGCGGATTTCGACTTTTTGGCGCTTCTTATTCTCATGTCTATTCTCTCGTTTTATGCCTTTTTAAAATAATACCTAAGAATAAAGATTTGGCCAAAAAAATATATCCCAAAGAATGCAATTTCTGACCAAAATATATAGAATTAGAATAAAAATTGAGCACCGGAAAATTGAATCCTCAATTTTATGAAGCGAATTACTTATTTTTAACCCTGCAGGAAAAGTAAAATGAACAGAGAAAAAGAAATCAGACAACAATATGATTTAATGCAACATGCTTTCGCGTCATAAAATCGAGGAGCTAAAATAAAAGTTGTTTATTCTCTGGCTTTTCTATGCTGATTTTAAAATTCTTTTTTTAATCAAAATTTTGAACTTCTACGTTTCCTTACGGGATCGATATCATGTGATAATTTAGTCAATTGACTTGAAAGGAAATATTGCTGAGAAAAAATTATTTTACATCAGAATTTCTTTTTAGAAATTTCAAGGAAATTTAGAGTATTTTTCATATTATTAGTTGTTTACACTCATCTCACCTTTTTGTAATTTCATTTTCTCGTCTCTCGGCTCGTTACTATTCGATTTTCAACATCCCTGGTTTCTGTCCCTCCTTATATACATTATACACATTTATTTATATTTTTTTATTTTGAGACATTCCCATTGAAATTCCACAAGAAGAGGACCAAATTCGGCGGGATACATTTTTGAACCGTTCGGAAAAGGGCATTCATCTGGACCAGTATGTAGGACTGTGGATGTTCGGCCTGGACTTTTTGCCGATGCACAACAGAGAGAAGATGGATCTGCATGTTTACCGGGAATGCGGATGCGAGCTGCATGCATGGGCAAGTCTATTCCAGCTGATATGCACAGACGCGCATTTTTGATATAAACCAACCAAATGGCATACTTTGGAAGCAAAAACAAGATCTTTTTAATTATAAAATGCAGGATGAGATTGTTGACAAAATTTACATTATTAATAACCTGATTATCAGAAACTGAACTATTTTATATAACAATGCCATAAATGACGCGCCAACATTTGCGGACTGAATTACATATTGCAGCATTTTCTTCTCTTTTTCCGCAAAATTCTTTAAAATTCAATTGTCTTTTCAGTTTATTCGTCCCGATGATCTGCCGACACCGTTCCGTCTGGATCTTGTTCAGCAACCAACAAATAGTTGTCTCGTCACCAAAGACGAATTTAATCTGTCAACGTCACTCGCCAACGGAGAAGCGGCGCAACTCCATTTCCGAATTTTGAATGGGACGGAGAAGGAGGAGGAGGAGTATGTTGTGGTCCGACTTGGCAATGAAAAAAACAAGAAATGGCTGACAATTAACATGACGAGGGAGAAAACCACCATTGCGATGCTGAATGGGGTCAGATTTGAGAAGGGATGGGTGGATTTTGGGGGAAAGGAAATTTGATTTTAAGGCTATTGCTAGAAGCTAATTTTTGAATTTTGTTAAAACGCAAGAAAATAAATAGGGAGTATTTTGAAAAAGCATAGAAATTAAGGTTAAAATATTATCAACAGAACAAACTTATATATTTAAGACAAGAGTTCATTTTCCGATTTTTATCGGTGTCGTAAAATATTGAAAAAATTTATTTAGATAGAATCACATGACATGCAAAAAATTTTGCTAACTTTACCAATTTAAAGGGTTCGGTAGATAGATCATCAGGACAAAATCCATGCATTTGGAAATAATTTTAGACGAATTTATGCAATTACTCTGGCGTCGATTTCAACTCCAGCCGATATATGACAGTGGAAATTGCCTTCAGGGAATACTTTTACGAAGTGAAAATATCTGGCAAAACGGTGGCCAGATATTTTCCGTGGCCCGAAGATTGGTGGACACAAAACAAACGGATGGAGAATATCACGCGCATTCGGGTAATGTTTATTTGGAACTGATATAGTCCGATTTATTCCAATACAACCTTTAAAAAATTATGCTTAAAAATAATTAAAATATTCAAAATCCTTTTTTAGATTGAAGGACCTATTTATGAGGGCAGCATAACCAAGCCGAAACTAATCAAATCCCCGGTGATGTATAAAATTTATAAAAATTTCATTGATATTATTGTATTTGGAGTCAAGTAAAATAAAATTCGTTTAACATTTTTCGTTACAGATAGGGTTTAAGCTTTTTACACCCATGATATCATTATTTTGTTTCCTGTTTTACTTACCTATCCTTTCCTTCCGATCAACAATACGGTAATTTACGGTAAAATACTGTAATCTTCTATTAATTGCTAATCGTTCTTCTATGCCTTAGAATGAAGTGCCACGACGAGACGGGGCGGACTACAAAATGCGACTTGGCTCTCCATTTTTTGGCGACGAAGACACCGAAGTCCTTCTTAGGGGCCAAGTTGCCCATGATGCCGAAGTAGTCACATTCGAACTTTTGCACGGAGTGCCGGAACCCAATGAGAATTGTAACATTTTGACACAATAATTCTTTTTCAAATGCCCAATTATTTTAGGGAAAAAATTCTAAATTCAATTCCAAAAAAAAACACTAAATTGCATTATTCAACTTTTCTGCAAGGGCAAAGCGCTAAAATCGTTTGATTAATTGACAAATTTAGACATCTCAGTTTTCCTTTGATTTTATCGCTGAATGATTCAATATTGATCCAAAAATAATTTTAATATTTTCATATTCCATTATTTTTAATACACTTAATTATGCCTTTGATTTTTCACACCATGCACCCCCTTCTTACATTAGTTGATGCCTCCGTGCCGTACTCCATAAAAGTGATTAATTTTGGAAATGGTGAAAATCACTTGGAAACCAGCACTATGGTTTATAATCCCGGAGCAGTAAGTGGAGCTGAAAACAATATTATTCGGCATAATTCTTTTAAAAATACTTTTGAAAATGCTTTTTATTTTTAAACAAATTTTTTCCCTTAACTCGTTCATAGTATGATCACAGATCACACCATTCTCACTCCTATCCCCTCTGATCCAAATAATCTTTTTGGAATTTTATCTTTGCTTATAAAAGTCATACTGTACCATGTGGTATTATAATTAATAAAGTAGTTAATTTATAATAAAAAAGCATGATTATTAATTCCAACCCATTTTAGGGAATCTTTATACATAATTTTTTTACATTCTAGCCTGATCCCAAAAGTCAAAATATAAAAAGAACCATCAAACGGGCATGCAAATTCCTGCAAAGAGGAGTGCCATTTGAGTGTCGGCTGCAACTAATCAGCAACAAACTGAGCGGTTTGTCAAATTATTGCAAAAATATAAATTAAGATGGTGATGTTGAATGAATAGAAGGAATATAATGGTATAAGTTCATGATACAATCCTTGAAATGTTTGGTTTGGGCATACCTAAATTTATTTTTTTTAATTGCTAATAATTTCTTATCTTTTCAGGCGATTTAGCTGTATACTATATGTCGGTTAAAATGAACACAAGCAAATCGAGTTGCGCATTTGTTGAAGATAATATAGACAAACACGCCATCAACCGAATCCGCGTAAGAATGGGATGGGCATGGCAAATTAATTAAAATGGAGAAATGGACGAAGGATTACGGTTTTATACTAAAAGGGAACATATCGAGGTGCCAGTATTCAGATCGTAATTTAACCCCTCCTATCTTGTAGAGCACCCTCACAAAGCATCGTATATTTTTGGCTTTTTTGGCCCGCTAACATAGTGAGGGGTTGAAAATTCGATTTTAAAAACAAACGGTCGTTCGTTCGCGCGGATTATTCGCCCTTTGAAATGGCGTCGATCGTACCATGAATAATCACAAAAAGTTGGTGCGCCGTAATAAACCTTGGGAATTAATTTATGAGATAACTTGATGAATATAACCAGAAAATAATCATGGTTGGTAACATTGAAAGATGGATTTTATCCAATGGGTGAGTAGTTCGCGTGGATGATCGACCGTTCTTTAAAAAAAATTTCAACCCCTCACTATGTTAGCGGGCCAAAAAAGCCAAAAATATACGATACTTTGTGAGGGTGTTCTACAAGATAGGAGGGGTTAAATTACGATCTGAACACTGGCACCTCGATATGTTCCCTTGTAAGAAATTACCTAGTAATTGAGGGGAATACATTTTAGTTAAAATGTAAAATCTAACAGAATGGGAAAGAGGGTGTATAAGTAGGTTGGTACGGTAATGTTGTAGCCGATATGGCATTTCAGCCGATATCGCATCGGTGAGCCAAACACTGCCAAACATGGGGTAAAATGGTTTGAAACCTGAAACTAATTGTCAAAACTATTTGCTTGGGGGTCTAAACATATTCTGAAAGTTTCAAACCATTTTATTTACCCAACATAGTTTTTTATCGATTTTTGTTGTTCGCATGATGTTTTGACCATGTTCCAGATGAACAAAAATGTATGAAAATTTTAGAATATGTTGTAGACCCCAGCTAATGGTTTGGATAGTTGTTTTTTAGTTTCAAACCATTTTACCCCCATGTTTGGCAATATTCGACTCACCGATGCGATATCGGCTGAAATGCGATATCAACTACGACATATAAACTACCGTACCAACAGCCAACACTAACACATAATGATCTCCCCTCCCCCTCGTCAATTATAGGTGACTGGCGACCTGATATTGTTCGTCCCTCCCATTGTTAACCGTGACAAAAAGGTTCGTTATGTTTTATGTTCTTTTATGCTGACTGGTGAGCTTGATTTAGCATAATCAATTTTAGAGTTTTCTATCGCTGAAAGACATAAATTTGATTTTTTTATATTTTTTAAGGCCCAAAAGAAATATAATTATAAGCTGATGGCCGTGTTTCCGATCCTTTCAGTGGGCGATTCCATTCGTGTGTCTGGCAAAATTAAGGAAAATGCCACTTCGTTCCAGATAAGATGCCTGCACAGCACCCCCGACAAGACCAGCCATTGTAAGTTCCATCTTTTTTTTATTAAAAATTGAATTTTTAATTTTCAGTTGGCCATATGGTGCTTAAGGTTACATTCAATTTTGCTAGACACACCACTCAGTTTGATGCAATTTCCGAAAAGGTTCTTTTTTGTACTTTATATTTGCCATATTCGTCAATAATATTTTATTAATCCCTCCGAATTAAATCATATTCTAATAAATAGAATAACCCCATACAAATCAAATAATTTTTTATTTAATTTTTATATCATTCCTCCAAGATAATTATTTTTTTCTTTTTTTCACTCAAATAAAAAGTTTTTATAACTATTCGTTATTATTCCTCAATATTAGATTATATATAAATTGAATAATAAAAAGATTTGATTTTACAGTTAAAAAATATAAAAAAGTTCTAATAAAAAATCCAATTGCAGTTGAATTACTACGAAGCTGTATATGCAAAGTTGATGAATGGTTCTTATCTTTATCCGGGCGAAGAATTCGAAATTGAAATCAAAGCAGAGGAAAGGTCGTTCAAACTCTTTGTGCACGGAGGAATGTTTGGAGAGTATGAATATTTGCTACCTCCATGGGCGGTTGATATCATTAGGGTAATGAAAAATAAATCAATTTAAAAAAATGATAATTATTTATATTATCATGGTAAGAATAAGTCAATGTAATATTTGTAAAAATTTTTGGCAGAGAATTTATATGTAAACAAATATATATTCGAACCCGTTTGATTTTTGCCCGTCTAAGTTTTAAGAGAAAATTTATACATTGCAAATTTGGCTTCTTTGGCCTTTTCTGGGTCATTCGCTTTAATTGCTAAATAATAATTATTATTTTGATAACCTAAGAGTGTAATTACTAATTAGCATAAGCTCAATGCGCTTAACAGGTCGACGGGGATTATGAACGCATTGACAAGTTCACCGTGGATCGGGACAAAGGACCATTCGCTGCTCATAAGAAGAGCGAAGGACGGACAGTGACCGAAGGGTCCTTCTCCAGCTATTCCCTGGGCCTAAAAAGCACAAAAGTGCCCTATCTGTTGGCTGTGCCGTACACTCAGCTGGTCAGGAAGGGCAATTCGATCCGTGTGACAGGCAAAGTGCGCGGGAAGGTTAATGGAACAGATCCGGGGATCAGGGTGATCCTGATGTACGAGGCACTGGAGTCGTACAAAACCGGTAAAATGCCAAAGCATTCAAAGGGAAATTTGGGAATACAAATTCGAGTGGAAAGGCGCAAAAATATTTTTTAATGTTTCCGCTAATTCATTAATTTAATGATTAATGATTTCCAACCATATATTTCGGGTCTCCCCCAACTCATCACCACCCAACTCATCATTACCCAACTCATCACCACAGTAATTTGCATCTAACTTTTTTTTGAAACAACTTTATGGAATTATCTTTCTATCAAACGATAGAGCTTTAAAAAAGCTATAATCCCATAAAATTTTGTTCAATTTGGTTAAGTAATTTAAAAAGTTATGGCCAAAATACTGTAAAAAATGGCCAAAAACCCATATTTAGGCCATAACTTTTTAATTACTTGACCAAGTTGAGCAAAATTTTATAGGATTATAACTTTTTTAAAGCTCTATCGTTTGATAGAAAGATAATTCCATAAAGTTGTTTCAAAAAAAAGTTAGATGCAAATTACTGTGGTGATGAGTTGGGTAATGATGAGTTGGGTGGTGATGAGTTGGGTTGACAGTTGACACCATATATCAATATTTCCGTTCAAAGATTACGCTCTAGAAAATTTTAAAATGTGTATTGTTATAACTTATAATTTATAAATAAAATCAATTAAAGACTTTTTCAGTTCATGGGAGTGTGAGGCATGGAATCATTGACGGCATACAAAAGCGTAAAATTTTAATTCAAGTTCAATCGATAAAAACAGAAAAACCAGCAATTGAGAATAGAGTAAAAATAATGCTTAAAATATTTTTTAGCAAAATTCTTACAATTGGTTCGAAAACAATGAATTTTGGTACCTCTTTTACTTAATTTTTGATTTTTATTCAATTATACGTCTTTTATCTTTTCCAAATTTTTCAAATTTAATTTGAAAGTATATTAATTCAGTCAATCCTCAAAAGTCCTCACAGATCTCGATTAATAATTTTAAAATTCACTCTTATTTTACAGATGGCAAAATTGTGCTGCTTTTGAATTTCACCGAAACACTCCTGACGTTTTCACAACGCTATGTAATGTTTGTATTTCCAATTTTTAGAATAAATTTTATTTTTTAGTTTCACAACAATTGCAATGAAATTAAAAGAGTTAAAATCGATAATATTACCAATGAAAAATTTGATCTGGTCATTCGGATCGTTGCAAAGCACGAGTTCGCGATCGATCTGAAGGGCCACACAATTAGGGAGATGGTGGATGCGAAGCAAATGCACAAACATGCATTTTTTGGAGAGGTGGGCGTGAGCACCACTTTGCCCGTCTGGGCCATCGAGTACATTCGCGTGAGTTCTGAATGATATTATTTATCTTTATTCGAGATTGGAAACAAATTATTGAGATGAGAATTGTGGAAATGGGACTAGTCCTTATAGTAGTGGGATGAAAAAAACCGGGAAATTCTAAGATCACTTACAAGTTATTAGAAGCAGGATTGTAAAAGTTGATTAATTTAAGCTTTTTTATTATTTATTTCTAATTTATTAGAGAAACATTTTTATAGAAAATCTGATCTTTGAATCTTTGAACACAACTCATCTTATTGTGCTGAAGCATTAATGATAATTTTTCTTTTTTTCCAGATCGAAGGTGATTTATTATTAGATAAACCTCCGAAAATTTATTTGAACAAACAAGACGCATATGAAACGGAAATTTCTGCTTAAGAATGGATTAATTTGCATACCGTATACCATATGTGGCAAAATAAATACCGTTGCATTTACGACTTTCGTCGATCGATTAGAGTTTATGCAAATAAAAAAACATTCATTGACTCATCAGATTATTATACAAAAAAGCAAAATGTTATAAGTAGAGAGTTTAAATAAATAAAAAAAATTAGAAATAAAAGAATAAATTGGTATTTAAGCACAAATTTGGTATGAATTCTCCCTCTCTATACCCCTAGCTCTAACTCTCATAGCCAAATCGTTGATGATTATGAGTTAATTCACCCGTGAGATTATCAATATTCTTGATTAAGATAATTATTTTAAAAATGGAAAAATGATTCGGTTTAAGCCAAGCAGAGGAATTGGAGGGGACATTTGGCAAATTTGTCGTGTTCATTCCTGATCAGCACTCGGCCATCTTCGCTCAATGAATCGGGCTGCACGAATACAACCTGTTGAATAAAATGGGGGAATAAAACAAGAAAAATGGAAAATAAATTAAAATTGAAGTCGAAAAGTCAAAGTTATTTTTAATTTTAAAGTGTTTTAATTTGCGAGAAATCATTTGAACATTTTTTCTCTATCATTTTCCCTAAAAATAAGCTTAACTTGAAAAAAATTTAGTGCTCTCTCGATTTTAGAAATACATAAGTTGCCACCTGATCTCGATAAAGGCGTAGTTTCTGCTCGGCCAGGTTGCAACTCTGTGTGAGTCGCATCGGTTGCTCGTCCATCTTGTAGGCTGCCACGCAACTGCTCGGGAAGGTGAGCAATTTCTCCCGATGATCGTTCATCTGTTGGCCAAAGGGTCCAAATTTTAACCAAATATTATTTCGAGACACACTTTCATTATTAATAAAATATTAAATTTATCCAATCTTTTCTTATCCCTTAATCTCTTAATGGCTATTGTCTAAGCCCACCTTGAATCCATGCTTCCAGTCAGGGTCCCCGTTGTCCATGATGACCAGTCGATCTCCCGGGTGCAGAGAACAATCGCCAGACACGTAGTCATGGGTCACAATTTGCATGAGTTGTTGTTGGTGGTTGGGAAGAGCTGTAAATTTTAAAAATAATTTTCAGATTAAGAAGAGCAGATAATTTTCGAAAAATTTAAAATATTTTTTGATCATTTTCTGCACTTTTTTTTGTTTCCTGCCTTTTGCCAATTGTAATTGTTGCTGGTTGGCCAAGCTTGACTGTTGCTGTATCGGTACAGGTGGAAGACGTCTCTGACGAGCCAGCATTGGCAGAACTCGGGAGGAGGGCGATGCACTCCGCTGCTGGTCAAGACTCTCGCCAGCCACATAAGCACGTGCCGATCGGGGTGTTTTGCCCTCTGAAGATTGGAGTGATGAAATAATTAGTTTTAATCCCCTTTGATTTATTTCTTTTTTTTTGTGAAAATAATATATTAATTTAATGAGTCGTAAAATCCGCAAAAAGATACTATTATTCACATTAGAAAAATGCTAATTTGCTAATAAATCTTTTTCCGCCTCCCCATGGCTTACTGTATTGTTGGCGCATTCCGTTCTGCGGCGGCGGGGGCATATCCGCGCAGTCCAAGGACAACGACTTCATTTTGTTCGACAGTTTGGGACGAATCGCCGTCGCCGGAGCGGCAACAAATGTGTCAACAATTCCGATCCCGTTGAGGTTATTGGTGTTGTTGTTTGGGGATCCAGAATGGTGATTTACCCTGATCTCTGAAAAATTGTACAATGATTTAAAAAATCCTAGGCATTAGATTTTACTCCGATTCCGAAATCTATGCGCCTAAAATTCGTATTTTCTTAAAAAAAGTTTTCATAAACTGTTTCGTGGTTTTTTTCCTCGTTTTCTTGTCTGAAAAAAAGACAATGAAACACTAAAAAATTGATTTGATTGACTTGAAAAATCATCTAATAAACACAATAAATTAAACATATACTCTCAATGTTGTGAAAAAAAATTTAAAAATAGATAAATATCAAAAAAAAAAACTTTAGAATTGAAAAGCTATACCAATAATGAATTGCGAAAGAAAAATGTATTGCAAGTCCTTTTCAAAGTGCTACCAATATAACATTTGCGTGACATTTATTTCGTGATTATTCTTAATTCAATATTTCAATGTTTAACCATGGATCATGAGTTTAACTTGTCTTTGATGGAATTATGTACCAAAAATGTATCTCCTTCTCCTACATTTCTTTCTTTATTATTTTTCCCCAATTCTTGGAATTGCACCCGCTATTCAACTTTACAACATCTGCTGAATGTTCTCACAACAATCAAAAGGAAAAGAAGGTA
>LDKF01002409.1:12069-24504 GCA_001026735.1 Rotylenchulus reniformis | reverse complement strand
GATCTGGTTTGACCATCTTAGGAACCGCGCGTTGTTCATCTGGACGGGAAGACGGCACTGTTGCTGCCTTTCCCTGTGCCATGGCCATGTTCCGGTCCCATTTCTTTTTGCTCACTCGCACTTCAACTCTCCCTTCAGCTGCCTTGCGTCTCTGTCCCGGCGGAATGTATTTTGGACATCGTTTCTCCCCTGCCCTGTGCCCAGTTCCCCGGCAAGCCGAACATGTCACCTTTCTTTCCTTGGGTCGGCCTCTCTGCACCGCCACTTCGTCCCAGATGTACTGCTCCACCTCCTTTCGAACCTTTTTTGCAGGCGGACTGGGAGAAGGATCATCCTCTGCCTCTGGTCCGGCATCAAGTAGATCCAGCGCCTCCGGATCGCCCTGAACATCCTGTGGATCGTCGTCTCCGTCGTTTGCTGCTGCAATGTCCACCATCTCCACCTCCTGATTATCCGGTCCGCGATTGATGTCATCCACCGCAACTGTTGAAGCTGTAGATCCATTGTCCGAAGATCCGGCCGGAGAAGATGCCGAGGAAGAGGAAGAATCGGCATCCTTCATTTCGCGTGTCTGATCTCGAATTGTCTTCCGGTCCGACATTTTGCTCTGAAAAAGTGGTTTATAGAGCAAATTGGTGAACAATTGCAGGGACAGCAAAAAATGGCTGGTTGAGCGAGGAAATGAAAAATGATGCTGCTGGTCGGGAAGAAAATGGTGATGATGAGGCGGCGGTTGGTTGATCAGTGAAAGGCGCATTTCCTGATGAGTCAGATGATTCATGGAGAGAACCTGGGGCAAGGCGGCGATGAGCTGATCATTGGTTTTCCTTGTATTGTCCTTTCTGGGAAGAGACATTCGACGGAACGAGATGTTCCTCTGATAAAAGGTCGAAACGCCGCAAGTGCTGCCAAACACTGAAACATCGCCAGGACGAAATGCCGCCACTTCAGGGCATCCGGCGATCAGAGCACAGCCAAAGTGAATCTTTCCATCGGTTATCGGCATTAAGAGGGCGATGATCAGGGCGATGCTGATTACACATTCAATACGCGCGGTCGGACGGCTCCCTCCGGAAATTGATGCTCCTTCGGCCTCTTCCAACTCCTGCGCGATTGCCTCCCACTTCTTGGTTCCTCGGAGGCGAATTGCGGCGAGTCCCGGATGATGATCCTGCTTGCTCTCCTTGCCCTTGTTCTTCGGTTCGTCGTCTGGCTGCCTGTCTCTCCCTTACAATCCTCAAGGCATAAGCCAAATGATGCCCCGGCTGTCGTTGTTCGTGATTCTCTCGGCTCTCCGGCGAATCCTGATCAGTAGCATTTCCTCGGCGAATGCGGTCTGGTGCTGGCCCACCAGTTCGGTAGTGGATGTCCAACACGTCCAGGGGAAAGTAATCAGCATGGATTCCGTCTTGAGCAGGGCTGAACCCCCCGAATGTTTGCACGCATGGAAGATGAGGATGCACGGTTATCCCCCGATATCGGAAATGATCCTGCACAGTTTGCCCAGATCGGAAGAATGTGCTTGATGCGCTGGTCCTGGAGAATCCATCAAATTCGATCCGACGAGCAGTAAAGAGATGAGTGGTCCGCAGTTGAGCACCACTGTTCAGCTCACGGCGAAGACGTGTTTCCACAGCCCTTCTCGTGTCGGCATCCTGATACCAATTTCTTCCATGGATTCGGCTGATCCAGGTGCTCAGTCTCTCCCGTCCGTCCAATGCCTGTTCATTCGCTCCTTGATTTCCAGATGGGCCCAACGCAATAGCGAATTCTCGAACCACCGGATCCAGCTGATTGTTGTTCACTTCCCTGCGGATTGGCTGTTCCTCTCCTTGTTCCCGATTGTTCGGGTTACGCTCCGTTCGGTGTCCATTGGCCAGTCCCATTTCGCGGCGGATGCTCTCTGCTTCATTGTCCGATTCCGACGGTGCTCGGCTGTCATTGTCCTCGTCCGAGTCCGATTGATGATCACGATCCCGATCGGCCCAAGGCATCGAAGGGTGCTGTCGGAAGGGGACAGGCATAGCTTGAAGAGGAGAAGGGTGTTCTTGAAGCGGCGGTAGATCATCCACTGGAATCCAGGGTGCCCGAACTGAGAAAATGTACTGCCTTTTATAGGCCCAGGAGGCGGGACATTCATGCGTGCGGTCGGCGTGCGGATGAATCACCGAAAATTCCATTGCTCCTATGGTATTTTCGTTACACGCGTCCAAGGTTGCATATGTCAGGCATGATGAATCAGTACACAGAACAAATAGAAGGACAGTCATCGCTGCAAATTTGTATCCACGTCGTCGAGGGGCGGGTCTCATAAAGAGCCAAGCGATCATTTTCCAGGACCGGTAAATCGGCGAACATTGGATGAAGATGAACAAAGCAACCAGTCCCATGATGATGACAAGAGCGATGATGCCGATGGACTTCAAACCAAGGAGCGACCAAAGGGAAAAACTCCAGTCGAAATTGAAGTCCCAAGAATCCCACCAACTGGCGCTCTTTGCTGGCTCGATGTCCTCCGACTCCCTGATTTCAAAGTTGGATTGTTGTTCAAGCGGAATATAATGGAGTAATCCTTGCATCCTGAATGTTGTTTTCCCCGCAACGCATTCCACCTGGCATTCTGTGTCAACCTGCGGATGCGCAAATGTGAGGACTGCATTTTGATCGGTCAACTCCTGGCTGCAATTACTGGTGAAGCGTGTACCATCTTTACACTTTATGTCAGCCAAGGCTTGTCCAAAGCTGGTTCTGCAGGAGAAATGAAGTTCAGCTCCGGTGGCACACTTGTAGCAACCAGTAAGATTCCGAGGTATGATGGTACACAGACTGTCTTCGAGCTGAAGGGCTAGCTTTAATCCTTCAAACGCCAAATGGAGCTGGACTGGGCTATAGCTCGTGAGTGCCCGGACTTTTCTGCCGTCACTGCGTAAATGGTGATGATGTACATGCAGAGGGAGACGCTTCTTTGGATCCTCAATGAACTGCTCCAAATCCAAACTTCGGCAATTGCAGCCTATTCGTCCGTCCATCTCCGGGTAGCAGTCCGCACAAGCTTCAGGTCCAAGGCTGCAATTGAAACTCCTTGTAGAATTGGCGTCTCTACAATGCAGATCCATGGGTAGTCTTTCCCGCGACATTGCCATGTTTTCGCCATCGAAAATGAAGTCCGTGTTCAATAGCGGGGTGGGCGGATGAGTGATTCCGATGGGAGCGATGCCAATTTTCTTCCATTTGAAGACCCGGCCTGGATGAAGTACAGTGTTCCGGGTACTGCTATTTCCATCGGCTAGGTTCAATTTGAGTCGAACCTGGAGGCCATACAGCCATGAATTGCAACTGATCAGTTCGTAAGTGATATTGGATCGCGGCACGGCATATTGTCTATAGAAGATACATGCTCCAAAGCTGTTGCTGGCGGAGGCAGCGATCATTCCAGTATGCCGGGCTTTTCATGCAAAGATTGTGTCCCGGGTATCCTGCTGCTTTCTCTAACTCTGGCACAGGTGTATTAGGACGAAGTTGTGTGCAGAAATCCTCGGTACATGAACCGGCTGTGGGACAACGCTTGCTCGAGATTGTGGCGATGTCATAGGACCGTAACCAAGCTTTGGTGTAGCTTTGACAGTCCAGTGCCAATGACTTCAGAGTGATGTCGAGGGAACCAAGCAAATGCTCTTCCTCTGTTTGCATCAACACCGTGTTGGTTTGTCCGGCTGGCAATAGGGTGAGAGTAACCGTGCTCTCCAATTTGCAAGTCATGGTGGTTGCCGTCTTCAGACAATTTTTGGACATGGCCATGGTTGCCACGGGTTCAGCTCCTCCGCGGACTGTCGGAAGAACAGCCAATGCTGATGTGACTGCTTTTCCCAGTCTTTTGAGGGTCAACTCCCGTGTCACCCTGCGAATTCGATTGCGACGACTTTGGCGAGCAATGAATGGATCTTCCTGTTCCTCGAACTGTCTCCTTCGACGTTGTTTTCCCATATATCTGAGGCATGGTGTCAGCAGAACTGAAGCCAACCAAATAGCTCCTCTGATGCTCGTGCAAACATAGCTGGAGAGCATGCACAGTAGTAGAAAGAAACATAGGAAACCAAAGGAGATGGATCCGATGAGCATCGCGGTGATCGCAGGCTGACAAGTTGGATTGGCTATTTGAGCCAAACATATGTAACAATCTATGAGTTCGCACTCATTGACTGCAGGACATGACAGCTCTGAAGAGAAGCGATGATGGGAATCCGACCAGAATTGTGCCTCGCAGTGGTGATCGTTGAGAAGGACTTCTTTCGGTAACTCGTAGCTCAACTTCCGGACATCCTGTCTAACTATGCAACTCTCTGCACAACAAAGTTCCACTTTCCGAATTTCGGGTGGGAAGGTAGCCTTGATTCCTCTTGTGCCACATGAAAGCATGCATTCCGCGCACTGTCGTACAGGATAGGCATCAGCATGTAGGATCACTCCAGCGACCAAACTCAGCATGGTGATTGCAGCAATTGGCACCCCTTGCATCAACTTTGCTCTTCGACGAGTGATCATTTGATGTTGGACTCCTGAGGTGGACTTGTCTTCAGGCTGTAGATTCGGCACCTCCGCATCCGATGGGTTGGGGTGTCTCTCCGTGATCTCAGGACCAGCTTCGAGTGGGTAAATGCGGTTGACGGGACGCGTGAGGATTGATTTCCGCGGCATTGCTGTCAATCCTTTCTTTGCCGATCCCCGAATGGGGACCTCCACGGCGGCACTTCGGATGGCCCCTGCCCGTCCATGGAGTTTAATGATGCGCCCGACTGGCCACTGGTTCCTGGGCGTAAAATCGTCGGCAATCAAAACGATCATTCCGACCTTCGGCTCTGTGTGGTCCTGGAGATGTGGTCCTTTGTGATCCCAGCCTGCTCGCTCTCGCAACAGCGGAAGATATTCGCGATGCCATCTTTCCCAGAAGACATCGTTGGCTTCGCTCAATGCTTGAATCCGGGAGGCGAGTCGCTGATGGGTGGACTGGAATGGGTCTCCATCATCCAACTCCGCTGTGGTTGTATCCCAATTGATCCGAATTTCGGGGTGGACAAAATTGATCGGTCGCAATGGGAGTGGTCCATCATTTGCGTCAGAGACCGCTGTGATCGGTCGATGGTTAAGCGTGCACTCGACTTCAGCAACAAAAGTGTTGAGGTCGTCGTAAGACAATGTTCGACGGCCTAAGGTCCGTTTGAAGCAGTCTTTGCACAATTTGACGAGTCGCTCGTAGAATCCACCGGCCCATGGACTTATTTGTGGGATGAACCTCCAACGGATATGGTTAGTTGACAAAAAAGTGTCCACTTCCCGGTTTGGTTTGGAGTCCGTCAATATTCCAAGTGTCTTCACTGCCAGCTGAAAAGTAGTGGCATTGTCGCTCCAGATGAGAGCTGGTTTTCCCCTTCTGCTGATGAAACGGCGAAGAACATTGAGGAAGGAATCAGCCGTGGTGTTCAGCATTGCCTCCAAATAGACAGCGCGAGTGGCCATGCACGTGACCAGTAGAATCCAGACTTTCCGCTTTTCTCCGGCTAGCTCGGCTGTAGTAGGACCCAGGAAATCAATGCCAATTGCTTGAAATGGCACTTGCCTACGAACTCGTTCTGCCGGCAATGGAGGCATGGTGGGCAATGCAAACGGATAGGATTTCATCCTGCGGCAATGGAGACATTGCTTCAAAGTGCGCTTCACCGTCTGGCGGGCATGCGGTGTCCAATAACTGCTCAGGAATTCGGCCAGGGTTCCCTCGACGCCAAGATGATGACGTTTCCGATGACAATGAAGGATGAGCAGATCAGTGGTAGCAGAATGATTGCTCAGCAAGATCGGATGAGCAAAACTATATGGTTGCTCGCTCATCTCCATTCTTGTCTTCAGTCGGAGTAATCCCTCTTCGTCGATGACAGTGTGGTGCTGGTGGAATTCCTCTGCATGGTCGATCTGATCCAGCCGGAGCAACATGAATTCAGCTAAAGCTCTGTCTTCAGATGTGAAGGGTCCATCCATGGAAATACTAGTGATATGCTTCCTTGTGGTCTTCATGACGAGAGAATCTATTCCTTTGTGGAATTTGTGACGAAGGAACCGCATGACGATCATCATGGCTCCCACAAGACGGACCCAACTGCTGAACCGGGTGGCGTCGATGAGCGGCTTTTCTTCTGTTGCCTTGCGAGTCTGCGTCGTGAATGACATGTCAATGCCATCTGATTGTTGATCCGCCGAAGGTTGTTCATTTGCTTCCACTGACTTGAATGTCATCTCGTCCGGCCAACTCTCTTCCGACTGAATGAGCCATGAAGGTCCATTCCACCAAACTGGATGCCCGCGCAGCTCGGCGGGTGTTATTCCACGTGTTGCGACGTCGGCTGGATTTTCTGCCGTTCTCACATAATGGAATGTGATGTCAGCATCCTTTCTGATTTCCTTCAGTCGGCGTTCAACGAATACGGGCTGATTGTCCGGCGAGTTGATCCACGAGAGAGCGATTTGTGAGTCGCTCCAGAGATGCATGACATCGATCCCACGCCGAAGTTGCTCCCTGGAGAAACGAAGAGCCCGAGTTCCGATGAGAATGGCAAGCAGCTCCATCCTGGGAATAGTGAGAGCCTTGGAGGCATTCTTCGGCTTGAGTCGATTCTTGGAGAAGATGAGCCATGTTTGCACGGTGTCTTCTGTTTCACACCGTAAGTACACAGCCGTGGCGAAAGTGTGAAGAGAGGCATCCACAAAGGCATGCAGCTGAAGATTGGTATAGCCACTGGCTAGGGCGCGACGAGGAATGCGAATGACTTGATCCTTCCAGCTCTCCTGGAGTGCATTCCATCGGATTGAGTCCTCTTCGGAGAGAAGGTCGTCCCAATCATGTCCTTCTTTCCAAAGTCCCTGGAAGAGGAGTTTGGCGGGTTGGATACACGGTCCCAACAGCCCCAGCGGATCAAAGGTTGTGGCCAATTGACTGAGAACCAATCGTCGTGTGATTGGTTTGCTCGGGTCCACAGTCGGAAATTTGAAGAAGATCTCGTCCGTGTCCACATCCCAGCGGAGTCCGAGGACTTTGGCTTTGGCCTTGTCGAGACGGTCTTCTTCCGGCATTGCTTCCACAACGGCTGGATTGTTGCTGATGAACTCTCGGAGGTTGAATCGGGCATCCTTTAGGATCGCCTTGGCCTCCCTGCATTTCGCAATAGCCTCCTCTTGATTTTCGCACTCCATCAAAGCGTTGTCCACGTAGAGTGATACGGCTAGTTCCTTGGCAACCGGCGAATCCGTTTGCTGCAAGTGATGCTGAAGTGTGGCAGCCAACAAAAATGGAGAACTGATGACACCAAAGGCAACTCTGCGGAAGCGAAAGATTGCCAGGTTTTCCGGAGTCAGCGGCTTTTTGAAGTCCTTTAACCAAAGGAATTTGGTTACTTCACGGTCCTCCGGCTCTAGCGAGATCATCAGGAATGCTGCCTGAATATCTGCTAATACAGGAATGGCCGGACAGCGGAAACGCATCAAAAGTCCAACCAGATCTGGCAAAAGAACTGGTCCTCGGTAGAGACAACTGTTGAGGCTGGCGGTTCCCCGAGCATGAGCGCTCGCATCATAAACGATGCGCAATTTTTTGGTCACCACGCCATGGTGCGGTAGATAATGTTCCAGCTCGCCCGGACGCCGTTCTGCTGGTTCGATGATCCCTTCTTCCAACTGTTTCCGGATCGTTGTGTCGTATTCCAGGAACAAATCTGGCGTTTGTCTGAGTCTGTTCGTGACGGATACCAAACGGGTGTGAGCCATACGGAAGTTGGAAGGGAGATCAGGATTGGCTTCCTTCCATGGCCATTTGACGCTGTAACGGCCATCCGCTTCACGGCGTACAGACTTTTTGAACAGCTGTAAAGCGGTGTCATCGTCGTCCTGTGCAGGATCCTCCATGATCCCCAGGGATTCCAATTTGAAGAAATGCTCCACTTCGTTGATGGTCGGCATTTGTTCCACATTTGTGTCGTGGATAGCCATCAGAGACAAGGCTGAAATGGAGGTCGGCATTTCGAGGTCCGTTTCCCCGTTGATGAGCGGCCCGAGTGTAGTATGAATAACGAAGAGTCCAGGGGAAATTTCTCTCTTCTTCTTGAAGAAGCCCCAGAAGTGACGGGCGCTGATCAGAATTTCGGGCTCCTCCTTTGTGAAGGCCATGGCATCACGGATGTCCTCATCCTCCGAGATGGGACCTTTGGCAGTCCATTCGACCATTCCGAATGGAGTAGAAATCTGCTCCGTGCGGTTGAGCACAATGTCTTCCCAGGTGTGGTCCGCCCGACGAAGGCTGACGGCGAAAACTGGAGAGTGGAAGCGCATTGGTTCCTGCTGCTTCCCTCCGAATCCGTGAACTTCTAATTGCTCTGAAGTCACCTTGGGCGGTCGGAGTTTTTTGATGAGCGAGTCCGCGATGTAGGACGTTTGGCTGCCCGGGTCGAACAATGCCGGGACTTGAAGGGTGATTCCTCGCTTGGAAGTGACAGTGACATGGCGAGTCATCAGGAAGGCATGCGGCTTTTTCCCATCAATGTTTGTCATCCCAGGTGCGTGGACTGCTTGCAGGTCGACGGTAGGGACCGCTTCTGATCGCTCCTTATCCGTTCCTGAGATGGTTGTCCCTTCTGGATTGGGATCAATGGTGAGCAGATGGCTGTGTGACGTGGTTGCCTCTGCCTGCTTTGCTTGATTATTCCGTCCGAATTTCTTTCCTTTGTATCCTTGATTCGGACGTGATGCATTTGGTGCGGCCTTTTGCGATGGCGGGGATCCTTCGACAGCCCAGCATATTAAGAAGCTGTGACGTTCTCCGCATTGTTTGCAGCGCCAGATGAGGTGCATTTTTGCGAATTGTGACCCTGACGGAGGCAAATGAAGCAACGCTGTTGGTCCGCCAGACGACGGCGGCGTGCTCCCGGTGTCGGGTACTTCGGACATTTGCTAGGAAGATGTCCTTCCTGGTCGCACAGTGAGCACCTGCGATGTCCCTGCCAACCTTTGTTGCGGGATGGGGCATCGGCGTTGATGGCTGGGAACGATCGGTTATCGCGGGGAGACATCATCCCTGCTTGATCACGTCCTGGACCCTTGAATGAGTGGCCTTGTGATTTGTTGAGGGGACGCTGCTTGGGTCCCTGTCCGCCAGTCTGTGGTAAGCCAAATGGCTTGGCTTTCTCTTCACCGCGCAGAACATATGCACATCTCTGGACCTCTTCCTTCACTTCAACAATGGACTGCAAGGCACGGCGAATGTCCAAGCAATTGAAGTCTCTGCCTGCTATCAGCTCCTTCTCCACTACTTGGGTCAGAATCGGCATTGGCAATTTGGCTTTGATCGCAGAGGCCATGAATTTGTTCTTCTGGTCCTCTCCGAAATCAACGAGCTGCAAACACACACGCTCCACTGATTCTGCAAAGTTCCGCAATGATGACACGGATTCCCCTGGCGGTGTAAGATGCAGAAGTTCCGCCTGCAGTGACTCAATGATTCCCTTTGAGTCTCCGAACCGTTTTTTGAGGATGGCTACCACTCGAGGGTAGTTTTCATCCGACGGCGGGTACAGGTCCACAGCTCGGCGCGCAGTGGATTTGTACGGCAAACATCCCAACAAATAGATGTGCTTCTTGAACGCGTCGATTCGGAGGCGATCCACGGATTTCTCGAAAATCTTCCAGAAAAGCGGCCATTCTCGCGGCTCACCAGTGAATTGCGGCAAACTGATTGGCGGAAGTGTGACA
Organism: Rotylenchulus reniformis; assembly: GCA_001026735.1. Lineage (NCBI taxonomy): Eukaryota > Metazoa > Nematoda > Chromadorea > Rhabditida > Hoplolaimidae > Rotylenchulus > Rotylenchulus reniformis. The sequence goes on along the minus strand of LDKF01002409.1, from coordinate 14,718 downwards.
TCCGTCCTTGACCCCGCAGCTATTGGCGGAGGTGGTTCCCGGTGGATTTGCGGTTGCTGGAACAATGGTGGAGGCGGCTGGTGAAACGCCTGATCATGCTGCGGGATTTGTTCGTCTTCCTCCTCTGCTCTCTGCTGCTCATTCTGCGGCTGGTCCCCCTCCGTACTTCGACTGCTGTGAACGGTGCTGGCTTCCGAAGACCCAAGGACGCCGTCAATAGTTTCGACGATTCCCCGTGCTTGATCGACCCAGGCCATGAAGTGCTTGTCTTCAGTCTTGGCCTCATCATATTTGCGATCTTCCGCTTCCAATGGAGCTCCTGCCAGCTGAGAGAAAAAGGTCCTCCATTGATTATTGCAGTCCTCCAGTAGGTCAATTGTTCTCTGCATGCTCCGCTTATCCGCAGCCAAATCCGCTCTGACTCCAGCATCATCCGTGTCCTTGGTGAGGTTGCTGGTTGCTGATTCCAGGTATCCACGGAGACGGGCCACTGCTGGTCCAATTTTCGATCGGATGGGTCCACTGCTCATTTCTTCAGTCGGTGAAAGGTCGAACACAGAAAGCTCCGATGCTGTGCTTATCTCCTCTTGTGAAGTGTTGGACGAGTCGCAGGAAGAGTCGACTTGTCCCGTGTGTTGAGAATATGTGTCAGCTCCTATCGGCTGGCAATGGGCGTCGGAAGAAGGTCGCCCAGAAGATGCAGAGGTCTCAATAGTTGAAGCGGGACCCCTACGTGGCTCCAAAATGTGGACGGGCTTTGGTCCACGGAATGTCCAAACAGTCTCGGGGTTGGAAAAGGGCCCGAGGGAACTGATCGGAGAGGACGGGGAATAGGAGGAGGAAACGATTTTCCCCAAGTCCCTTGACTCTTCCAAAACACTTCCAAATTAAATATATTTATTAGCCTGGGGGGAGGAAATGTGGAAACGGGGAAGAAGCTTGATCCAAAGTGATTATATAGAAGAGTCAAGAGTAGAGTAAAATGAGCCCCTATTTATAGGGGCCGACTAACAACCAAAAAAAGGGATATGATGATTAATATTGGTGAAGCAAGATTGAAGGAATGTGCGGGAATGATAGTTCAAAGGTCACATTATTTATGGAAGGGAGGAGCAACAGGGAAGGGTTGATGANCCAAGGGTCGGTTGGCCAGGTCGGCCGTGGTACAGAAGGCTAAGGCCGGAATTAGATCAGATAAGGCACAGCTGGAGGATGAAGCTGATCATAGAGATGGAGGAGAACAGAGAGGGGTGAGAGGGATGGTGACACATTTTAGTGAGAAAAGAATGAAAATGATGGGGGGGGAAAGTTGGATGCTTACAAAAAGGGGGAACACAGATGGGGTGAAAAACAGACCCAAATGGCCCCAACCCAGAGCGAATGGGACAAATCAGAGTTGGGTGGTGTGGACGGGCTTTGGTCCACGGAATGTCCAAACAGTCTCGGGGTTGGAAAAGGGCCCGAGGGAACTGATCGGAGAGGACGGGGAATAGGAGGAGGAAACGATTTTCCCCAAGTCCCTTGACTCTTCCAAAACACTTCCAAATTAAATATATTTATTAGCCTGGGGGGAGGAAATGTGGAAACGGGGAAGAAGCTTGATCCAAAGTGATTATATAGAAGAGTCAAGAGTAGAGTAAAATGAGCCCCTATTTATAGGGGCCGACTAACAACCAAAAAAAGGGATATGATGATTAATATTGGTGAAGCAAGATTGAAGGAATGTGCGGGAATGATAGTTCAAAGGTCACATTATTTATGGAAGGGAGGAGCAACAGGGAAGGGTTGATGATTAATAGTAATAGAGGGGAAGAGCATTACGAGATAATAAATTCGAAAGGGAGTGATCACAATTTATAAATTATATATGGAAAATGTGGGATTGATCCCTTGTGGTGATCGGTCAGATCAGATCTGTCGTGCTCCGCGACAGTCTCCCCCCGCGCGCATTTCAATGACGACGTCCATCATGGCGCTTGTGCTTTCGGTCCTTGTGGCGGCGATGATCACGCGGCGGACGGTCCTGATCAGAGCTGGAAGAACGGCGATGGCGGTGTTCAGGCTCAGGGTGGCGGACCAGTCGTTCCAAAAGCCGGATGCGATGAAGCAAGCGTTGTTGTTCTGCTCGCAGATTTCGCAGCGCCTCAGCGGGATTTTGCTCCTGCATCTGTTCCAAGATCAGAGCGAGAGTCCATTCCGTACTGCGCATAAACTCCTGATCAATCCGTGGAGTTTCCTGTGGCTGATCAGCAGAAGTACCCGGCCGGCTTGCACTTGTGATGGCATTTCCCAACTCGGAGGCAGTGACACCTCTGGCAGCCTTGGATGTATTGGTGTGCTTCGGGATGGGACCCATCTGTTTGAGGATGTTGTCCACCGGCCCCTTCCCTGCAGTGGGTGGTGGCACCCTTGCCTCTGTTGTCCGCGGTGCCTTTTGAGGGGCAATTTTCAGCTTCTCACCATCCTGTCGCTCTCGATCTGGTTTGACCATCTTAGGAACCGCGCGTTGTTCATCTGGACGGGAAGACGGCACTGTTGCTGCCTTTCCCTGTGCCATGGCCATGTTCCGGTCCCATTTCTTTTTGCTCACTCGCACTTCAACTCTCCCTTCAGCTGCCTTGCGTCTCTGTCCCGGCGGAATGTATTTTG